>VDFB02295895.1:0-29210 GCA_007258455.2 Sequoia sempervirens
CTAATAAAACAAGTATATTATAAATTTTTTATAGAATAGTATATTTTTTATCCTACATGAAAGTTACCCACAAGTTCATTGTGGTAAATTTTTGTTACTCCTTTCAGCTCAGAAACTCATCAATCCAACTAAACATAAACCAGTAACTATGGTAGTAGTGGAGCCTTTGACTCAGGAATATTATCTACCTTAATTAAGAAAAAAGACAAGCCAATACATAACAAACAAGATAATACATTTTAGTCACTTCAGTGTACAACCTTCATGAATCGAATCAATTTTATTGCCATTTTACAAATAAAATTATATTAGAAAACTTAAATCATTACTTCTAGATGTAAAGTGATTGAACTATAATATTAGATTAATAAAGTAATGTTTTAAAACATGTGGTGACATAGGCATCTCAAAACACACTACATGGTTTATGATCAAGTTAGTAAGATTTGCAACATCAACATGATCTTCACAATGTTCTCCATAAGCATTTTTTCTATAAGCAATTCTCTCTAAAAGTTTATATTAATCTTAAGCTTATTTAGCAGTTCCTAGTTCTTGCATACTTCAATAAACACTAAATTATCATGAATGAGTGAATTTCTTAGATTGTTTTGTTCCTCTTTTCCTCTATTCCAAAACAAATGTAATGGATATTTGATATCGAATAGTTAGGGATTTTGAGACAAAAGAGAAGAAAAAGAGAAATAGTTATGAGTAAAAACAAAACTGTAACATTTTCATACTCATAGCTTGTTCTATACTTCTTTTCCTTGAACCAAATAGGTTAATGAGTTCTATACTACATAATTTTCAAAACTTATGGTGGATTTTGTTGCTAGATTAAATAGAGGTTGAATAAGTTTATTTTTAGGGTCTAGTGCTGATAAACAAAGAAGGTGTGAATTTTTCATTTATAGTTTTCTACTCCATATTGTTTCACATATATAAATGGAAAGAGTCCCAAGGCATAACTTCCATTTGTATAGGAGCGAATTTTCACCCCTTACGCAAATTCCCCTTTTACACTTCCTCGTCTTAGAAAACCAAATCTGAAGGCTAAATTCCACATCAACCCACTGCCTTCATTCCACTTGGCGACTATCTTTTACATTGGTATAAGAATAACTTTTGGGGATGCCCGCATGGTGCGTAGACATCTGTGTGGTACGCTTATGTCCCTAAAGGATTCCTGCATCTAAAGCTAGTAGAGGTGTTACACTTCCCATTGGGGACGGTTTGTAAGGTCCCTCTTCAACCAATTGACCTGAAAATGGTAGATTCTCTCTGTCTTCCTTTAAATTCTTCCATTCTTCATTCATTTCATCTCTTCACATATTCTTTTGGCACTCTTTAAGCATTTCAACAATCACTTCTTGCATTCCTAGCCTTCATTTTCACTCTCAAATAACACTTTGGCACTCCATAGCAGCAACAATAACACTCCATCAAATCCATAGAGCAATTGGGAACAAACCATTGTGGTAGGGGCTTGAGTCCTATTTTCTTCTCCATTTGCTAGTGAGCTCTTGGTGGAGGTGGTAAGCATTTTCGCTCCTCTCCTCTATGATTTGGTTGAGTAGCACTTTACTATTTTTTAGTGTTTATTGTGTTCTCTACTTTCTTTTCTCCTTTTTCATAATTTTCTCTATCATTGCTATCTTAGTTGTTCGTGGAGGTGGAAACACCAAAATGGTGGTCTGACTAAGGCAGACCCCTATACAACCCCAAAAAATTTCTCCTCTTTCTTGTGTGTAGGTGGATGTGCATTTGGAGCTAGTTGGAGAATAGGCTCTTTTGTGAGATCATCTTTGTCACCTTAGCTTTAATATATCTACTTTATCACATTCGTTTGTATTTCTCTTATTTCATAGTTCTATTTTGTCCTCTTAAAAATCACTAGCTAGGCTGTTAGCTTGTTTTCTGATAGTTCTTACTATATTTTCAGTCCTCTAGTCGTACGAACGCCATTGCACCTGAGAGACGCCAACACACTGCGCTATCATCCTAGAACCGTGCTTTCTTCCTCGAGCAGAGAGCTACCTGAGGTGTAGTGTTGAACTTGAAAATCAGCTCACCTAGCCCCATTCTAGATTTTGGGTCTGCAGAGTGATTGAAGGACCTTACAGTCCTCATCATTCTCATCCCTCATTTCAAGACACCCCTTTAGAGTGAGGTAATTTAGGGGAGCCTTCCACTCTTGGCTCTCTATGACCTGGGGCCTTGAATGTGGTTGGTCCTTCTCTCTTACATTTTTGGTGAACTCGATGTGAACCAATGTTTGCTCATTCGTTGGTGTTGAGGCTTTTCCCTTATACCTTGTAATCATTGTGCCCCTGAGTGTTGTGAAGGTTTATGAGCATCACAACCCAGTCCACAACCTCTAGGTATATTGTTAGGAGAAGTGTACAACACCTTCTGATGGAGAGGATGAAGGTCACTGTTGGTTTCTCTATAGGCCTTTTTGTTGGATCCGCCATTGGTCTTGCCGCACAGGAGTAGTTGTCAAGGGGAAAGGTAGGGTTCTCTAACAAGACCGACCATGTCCCCACTCCTCCTACATCTCCCACACCATCATTAGTAGACGAGCATGAGGTTGTTCACATTCCTTTAGAGTATGTCTCTACCCTCAACAAAGGGTTGGATGACTTGGAAAACCACTTGGAAAGAGACTCAAAGTTGGCTAGGGCCGCCTGGGTTATCAATGAACTAAAGTATGTGGTGGGTAAAGATCGAACCAACATAGAACTCCTGGCTAGTCTCTTTAGTCTGACTAAAGCATGTGCTCCTCCAAATAATCCTAACATTATACAAGGGGCCACTTTTGAAGATCATGAGAGACATATAGGAATGTCAATGCCTCCTACATCTGTATACATGGCCAATGTCATACCCTCGATCAACATTCCCTGTACCTCTGAGAGATTTGAAACTATCAAAGTGAACAAGATCCCCTTGGGTTTCAGCTTCACCCCTCTTATTACCTCTAGTAGTGGAGGTTTTGGTGGGATGAGTGGTGGAGGTTTTGGTAGTGGCAGTGGCTTCGGTGGTGGAAGTGGCGCTGGTAGAGTCACTTCCAGTGGAGGCCATGGTGGTGGCTTTGGAAGTAGAGGTGGCTCCAGCAGAGGCCCTACTAGTGGGGGTGGCTCTGGTAGTGGTTCCAGGGGTGGTCACACTGGTGGGTCTGTTGATGGCTCCGAAAGTGGTTCTAGAGGAGGTTCCTCTGGCCCTATATCTTCTAATGACCCTATTATGAACACTCTTTTTTAGAATATGGGTAAGATGCAAAGCCAGTTGGAAAGCCTCTACTCAGCCTATCTTCCAACCCTTCTTCTGGCATAGCCCATTTTCGTTTGCAATTTTGAACACTCCCTTCCCTCAAGGAATGGAGATTCCTAAATTCAAGAAATATGGTAGAAAAGGAGACCCACAAACACATGTGTCCATTTTCCCATTTGACCAATTTGTAAACCAATTCCTACGATAATTCCAAGCTAACATCAGGCCGAAGATGACCTTTTCAGATCTTGTTTGGTGCAAACAAGGAGATAATGAAAAGATTACTAATTTTATAGCATGGTATCAAGCATTCTTCTCACAAATCTTGTATCTACTGCTCGATTTTGACATGTAGAAGGTGTTCATAGGGAACTTGCAAAGGCCTTGATAGGAAAAGTTTTCCCTTATGAAATATCCTTCTTAATTTCATGCATTTTGTGTAGCCCTACGAGAGTATCAACAGATAGTAGTTCAATTCGGGGGATCCTCCCCGCACTTATGTTCTGAAGGAATGTCCATCATAACAATCTCTGGGAAAGGCAAGGTTGTTTCAAATGTAGTAGCTGTTGTGGATGACAATGACCTCAAACACAACTAAAAGTTCACAAAGTTAGCAGAATCTTATTCTTCCATCCTATAGAAGTTGTTGAAGGATAAGATCATAACCTTGTAGAACCCTAAACCTCTTAAGGAACCTTACCCTAGCTAGTATGAGGCAAACACCTACTATCAATACCATCGAGTTAACAGACATGATATTGAATGTTGTATGCATCTATGTCATGCGATACAAGACCACATCAAGGACAGTACTATTTGTCTTGATGGAAGCAAATAAAATACAAATAAATTGGTGGTGAAAGTGAATAGTGAATTGAAGATATACACTCTGTCGTATTCTGCTAACATGATTTTCAATTGCACTGATTCTATCACTTAGCCTAAGGCCTATGTTAACATGGTCACGGTTACTCCTACTATGTAGCCTATGCTCGGTTTGTTAGATGTGACATTCACGTTGTAGGACTTTCCCTTAAATAACAAGCTCTCTCCCCTCTATATTCCCGCTCGCCTCTGGTGTCCCATGGTGAATATTCATTAGACCATTTTTGGCTCACCCCGGTTGGTTCACTTCCTCCAAGAATGGACCTACTTTACAAGATCTACGTAAAGTATAAGATTGGGGACAACCAAAATTGGCGCTTCCTATAGCACAACAGCCAGCTGCTTCCTCTTCTCAAAAAGGGAAGGAGAAGCTTGCCTCCTCTTAGGAAAACTCGTCTGCTCCCCTTTCCTGGGAGGAGTATTAGATGAGCAATCTTGGCTTTTGCTCATTAATTCTGATGATACCTCCTTGGCATAGACCCAAGATTGGGATATTAGATCTCCCTACTAAGCCACTTGGACCTTGAGACTATTTCTATGGTAGAGGAAAAGGTCCCCATGGGGAATCCTCTATGTCTCAGCCTTCGTGGCCTCCTACCACTTCTGCTCCAAAAGTAGTAAATGGGAAGAGGCCCGCTACTGAGGCACTTGAGCCGACTCCCCCTGTTGTCTCCAAACCTATTCCTTTTGCTCTAGTTTAGGAGTCTATTCCTTCCCTAGAAACGACTGTAGTGGAAACTCCCATGGCCAAGCAAGAGCCTTATGTTCCTTCGTAGCCTCCAGCCTCTGGTTCGAAGAGTTGTAGAAACTGCCTTGCACATGAGAACAAGCATCGGTGAAAGGATCTCGTAGCTGAGTATGCTGCCTTGTAGAGGAAGAGGAGATGACACCCCTATATCAAGGCCTCCTTTTGTGTCCTCCTCTCTCCTCCCCTCTGCTTTCGTTTAATCTAGCTCCGCATCACTTCTAGCTTCTATTGTGATTATGAATGCACCTTACCCTAAAAAGGTGTAGGTTTTCATCGCTCCTTTGGTGGAGCCGCCTTTGTTGATGTCCCTCCTTTCTCAAAACCCATAGATATGATGAACACTTCAGTGGTATCTATTGCGGTTTTCTCTTCCTCCTCTTCCTCCACACCTCTCACCTCGTCTATGGGGAGTTCACGTCCCCCAACAAAGAAGAAGGTGAAGAGTCTTCCTTCCAGCAATGAAAGACGTAAGAGGAGCCCACCTTCTCCGAAAGGTGGTCCTGCGCTGACTTGTTCTGTCCTAGTGATGGAACCAGTCCAAGCTTCCCCTGAGTTCATCAACACTCTAGAATCACTCGGTGAGCCTAGTAGTGAATCTCAGGTGCATCCTTCCTCATCCATTGAGGTGACACTTGGCACTCTTGTAAAGTGCATATTTAACTCTCTGGATGAAGTTATGTCCTTGTTAGCGATATTCGCAAAATTGTTGACCTTCGCTCTACAAGAGCTTGGTGGAGAGGATCTTGCGAGGCCTTCTTCTTTAGCCCTTGTTGTAGGAAGGTTGGATTCTCTTCCTCTTAACATTCCACCACTTTAGGCTAGTTGTCCTTCCCCCTACGATGATCTAGAGTGGGAAGCGAACGACCTCTTGGTTGATCAATGTTAGGGGAGGCCCCTTCTTTATCTTTAGATTAGATGTGTGTGTTGTGATGTGTTCCCCCATGATTGTGCTATGTGTTCCTAGATGACCCTTGTCACCCTTGTTGGCGCTTGTATACAGGCATGGTTTTTGTGTCGTAAACCTTCCTCTATTTGTATCATCATTCTTCCATGTTTGTGATTGACTTTTGGTAAATTGGGGACAATGCAAAGCGTTGGAGGAATTTAGGATTCCCTTCCATGTTGACCCATTTTTTAATTTTTATTGTCTTCTCATGCATTCTTCACATGCTCTGATATAGTAGGAGGTTGATGACAGTTCATTTTATATACTATTATTATATTTAGATATATTTATGAGTAGTTCCAACCTTGAAATATCAAGCTACCCCTGTGCCCTTTATGTTTTTCTCTTTTTCTCTTTCCTATATCTTTCTCTCTTCTCTACTTGAGTTGTCCCTTTCATGTGTGACAATGCCACTTCTATAACACTTAGATTTTTAGAAAATACATTTGTTTCCAACGAATGTTTTCTCGAGAATCTTCACAAAATTCTTTTCTAAGAATCGCATTCTCGACTTGAAACCATAACGAAACATGTTTCCTTCATCATGGGTTCACAAAGAAAGAACTTGAAAACCTTCCCTTCAAGGTGGGAGTAGCTTTGACCTTCCCCTTGTGTGGGGGCATTTTCTTCGTTTTGAATTTTTTGATGAGGTGAACATCTTTCAAAAGGATTCCTTGATGATGAATCGATTCGAGAAAGAAACATCTCTCCTATACTCTTGAACAACACGTCCCTTGAGTGGACCCCTTCTTTACACCGGGTTCCTTAGGGGCCCCTTTGAAAATTTTCCAACTTGTTTATAGTCTATGTGACTATCCGCTTACTTGTCTACATGTCCACTTTCAGACATGTTCTATCTACGGGTAAACATGTCACTTTGTAGGTGCGCCTATGAAGCCACTTTCTAACTCTATGGAGTCCCCTTCCTTGGGTTTCCTCCATGTGAGTGATCTTGGGGGATACCTCCCTATAGGTCTGTGGGTCTGTAGGGTATTTCTTCTAAGCTTCCTCCATGTGAGAGATCTTGGGGGTTGCTCCCCTACAAATTTGCGGGTCTATAGGGTGCATTCTTGGGGTTTCCTTCATGTGAGAGATCTTGAAGGACACCTCCTCTACAGATCTACGGGTTTTTTGGGAACTTTCTTTGGGTTTCCTTCATGTGAGAGATCTTGGAGGGTACCTTCCTTCCAGGTTTGCGGGTCTGTAAGGTGCTTTCTTAGCTTCCCTCATGTGAGAGATCTTGGCGAACACTTCCTTGCAAGTCTGTGGGCCTATAGGATGTTTTTTTGGGTTTCCTCCATGGGAGAGATCTTGGGGGATGCCTCCTTATAGGTCTACGGGTCTATAAGGCACTTTTTTGGGTTTCCTTCATGTGAGAGATCTTGAAGGATACCTTGTAGGTCTGCGGGCCTATGAGGTGCTTACTTCTTGGGGTTTCCTTCATGTGAGAGATCTTGGGGGCCGCCTCCTTATAGGTCCGTGGGTATGTAAGATGCTTTCATTCACTAATACATTTGACTGCAAAATCCGACGAAACTGTCCGACGAAATATGTAAAATTCGATGTTCGTCGGGTGCTTGTAAAATTTGATGTGTAATTTCCAATTTTTTGAAAGTTTATCCCTGACGTTCGTCGAAATTTCAATGAACCTGGGGTTCGTCGAAATGTCGGCTATCATTTTCATCAAATTTTCGACAAACATGAAAAATTAAAAAAAAAACAAATTGTGGTCGACATAAAGAAAAGTGAGTTTGCGCCTGATTTATTGTGACAGTGTTTTGCTCTACTTGAGATAGTTTGTGGAGAACTAAGGACAATTTTCTTGGGAAAAATCAAAAAAATTCAAGAAGATATCACCGGTTGAGGGTAGTCATTGTCTTTTGTAGAATTCAGTTGTGAAGTCAGATTTGTAGTTCTAGGTTTGAAAATCATATTTTAAAGCAACATCTCATCGATTTCATTTTTAGAGGTTAAGGGTTTTGAGAATTTCATGTCTAGATTTTATTGTGTGGAATCACCATAAGATCACAACCGAGGAACAGTTCTTGTGACTATAATTATGTGATCCATAACTCTATTGGTCATGTGGCACAGTTGTGCTATAACAAATACAGGATGCATTCATGTGTGACCCAAGTTTAATGTGGCTATGTTGTGATAGAAATGGAGGCACTCATATAATGTAGTTAATTCAGGTTGTATAATGTAGGTGTCAATCATCATTGGGTGCATTCAGGTTGTCTCAAGTTTAACAGGTTAGGATGTAATTATAGCATGATCGAAGAGTGATTACCTCTTGCTGCAATAAAGAGCCTATAACTCTGGTTGATATGCAGAGTGGTTGTGTTATATCAATTATGTAGTGCATTCAAGCACAACCCATGTTTAATGGGCTATTCTAGAGAGTGATCAAGATTTTCTAAACCTTATGAATGTTACTTGACATATATTTGCATAATCTCAAATTCCTTCAGAGGCTTTTGAAGTATCAATGTATCATATAGGGTTTAGAATGATTTCTTTTAATTAAAAAAATAAATAAATGATGTATTTCCTGTAATTGAATGTGGAGATCTCTAAATCTACTGACACACTATCATCTGGCACTATATTCATTACTCTAGCTACTAGGGTTTTGCATGTGACATCTTTAATATCTTCATGGCCATTGGCTTTTAAATAGATCTTAGTCTTTGCTTTAATCCTTTTCATAAACCCTTAGGCTCTTAATCACCTTCAATCTCTTCTAGGCAGCTGTCTTAGCTAGGCGCATAGTATGCATATAAAGCAAGTCCTTCGCATACGCCATTGTTCCAAGCCACCCTCCAACGCCTTGCTTAAAATGTGCCTCCATAAGCACAATAGCATGTTTAAAATCATAGTTGCCGATGATTGACCATTGGGAATACCCTTATCCCTTGAAGATATCATGAGATTTTTGTCTTCAAACTCCAAAGGGCATTATGGAAGATAACATTGTGAATTGTTTGTTGTGTCTGATTTGTTTCTTGCATATTCTTGCTTTACTTCTTCCTTCGTGGGTGCTCCTTTCAATGCAATCTCGAACAACTCACTCACTATCACTTGAAGATTCCTTTCATGAGCATCGCTATAAAATCAAACTATGCCCTATAAGGCGCCTACTTACTACATGGGACTCATTGTTTCATGGTATTGTGGGTCTTAAGATCCTTCAACCTTATTGTCACTACTTCACAGTCCAAAAGGTATTATTCACTATTCTCCCATCTTTGATGAGTCTCAAAACACTGCTCAAACATGCAATCCACTACCTCCATTATAAATTAATGGCTATGAAGAAACATTGAACCTATGATTACCACTATTACTTCATTTGGAAATTCATTCCCTGATTGCATTTTCCTTGTATAACACTACCAAAAGCATTTGAAAAACTCTTAAGGTCAACAAGGGGGTAAGGAAACTCCTTTGTTAAAATCTCACTTTACTATACAGGTTTGAGCTTTATTATCTTGTCACTGCTCGACTGTTTTGAAGTGTCACATCTCAAGTGACTATCATTCTTCTTACCGTGGGTGCATTTACAAATGTCACTAAGCTACATAGTGTGCTTGTTATTGGCTATAATCTTTAGATTGCAAGATTTTTTTATTACCTACAATGTCTCAATCTTTCTGGTATTGCAACCTCACTAATCTGCTATAGTTATTGTTTATGTTTCTACGGAGGCCTAGGATTTGTACCCTAATCATGCTCTTACCAATGCTTCTGTTGTTTTTTATTAGGGCTCTCTCAATGTTGAGGGCCCTAGGGATAAACTCATCATAAGAAGTGACACATTGTATATTTAACTAAAAGGATAAATCCGTATTGAAATTAGCAATGATGATTCCGACTTGTTGCTCCTTAGGAATGGGTCACTTTCTCTTACTATTTCGCTACCTCCATCGTTGTAGGAAGTTTGTGATCAAAGTTTAATATTTACAATTTTTAGGGTTTTTCTTGATTTGGAAATCATAGTAAAATTAGAATTTAGTTTGGAATTAGCATTTAAAGTGTTTTTTGGGGTCATTAGCCGGACTATCTTCTCTTTACTGAGGGGTGGTTGCATACCCAATTTTTGGGTGTAAAATATCGAGAATTATTAGATTATGTTACCTATCTTTGAATAAAAATTATTGGAGTGTGAGTTTGATATTTTTTGAAGATCTAAATGTTAAGCTTGGTAAAGAAAAATCATGTTAGATAATATTAGTCCATAACAAAATGAAGAGACTTGATAGATTGTGGGCTAGATTGAAGAGAAAGGGTGATGGGAAATGTTATTGTCCTTGCAATAGTGCAAGGGCTTAAAATGAAGATGACTTTTAATCTGTAATTTGAAAAACATTGTAGGTAGCATGGTCACGTGGAAGGGGACATGATTATCATCCATTGGTAAGTTGTTCATTATATGTGTTTATATTGATTGAATTTGTAAATGTTTATATTGTTTTAACATTTTATATATATATATATATATATATATATAATCACTTAATCATGATCATGGTTTATTTGTGTCTATCATTATTATAAAGGTGGGGCACCCTAGGGCAGATGATATGGATTATCACGGCCCGAAGAATGTGGTTTTGCAAGCGAACGAACATGGAGCTTTGAATATAAAAGATGAAGTTAATGATCCTATGGAAGAAGATGATCATGCGCTAGAAAACACAGTTGAAGATGATGGTACAAATACATTGATCTATGCCACATTTAGTGGCAAAGCTGATCATGATGATCAAGATGACTTTGATGATGTTCATGATTTACCTGTACTTGACAAGGCATATGAGCCCCTTTATGAAGGCTCTGAAACAACTCTTCTCTCTGCTGTATTGTTGTTGTTGAACTTGAAGGTTATGAATGGTTTATCAAACACAACAATCTCCGCGGATGTTAGGTATGTCATATATGTCATCTTTTTTCATCTATTTTAATTGTTGTTAGTTCATCACTAGTAAATAAATGATGAAATATGTACCATTAATATTCTTTATATGAACAAATTATTTTTGTTGTAGATTGATTGAGTGAATTTTGTTACCACCATCAAATATTTTACCTACAGCTCATCTTGTGAAGTTATGTGCCATTATGAAGATATCGAGGAATGGAGTATCAAGCAATAGATGCATGTCCCAATGATCATATTATATATCACAAACAATAGGAATTTGCAACAAAATGCCGAATGTCATGTCATTGAATGCTCGAGCGGATCAACTAACAAAAGGTGCCTTGCAAGGTTCTTTGTTATATTCCCATTATTCCACATATGCAACGATTATTGAGGTGTGAAAACTTAGCGCAATTTATGGATTACCATGCACGGAATAGAAATGGAGATGACATTCTTCGAATGCCTGCGGATGGTTCTGCATTTAGGGACATGGAAAAAAAATGGCCACACTTTAAAGAACCTCGTAATCTCGGGCTTTCATTGGGATCAAACGGTGTCAATCCATTTGGAGAGCTAAGATCTATTTGCCTCGGTGTAGCTGTTTTTGTTATCAACAATAACATTCCTCCATGGATATAAATAAAGAGGGAGCACATAATGTTGTCAATGATTGTTCAAGGTATTTATTTACATCAATTTTATTTAACGTAGTAGCATCTCATTTTTCTTATTTGTTGCATACTGACTTATATTTTTCATTCAATAGTCATGTACATTAATTTATATATATTGCAGTAAAATGGTTATAATAATTATGTAATGTTTATGCTCATTCAACTAGGTAAGTACCAAGTTAAAGATATGAATGTATATATCGAGCCTCTTATTTACGAGTTACTAAAGTTATGGAATGGCGTCACTATGTATGACGTCTCTAGACCAATAGGACAAAGACAATTTCAATTCCATGCAATTCTTGTATGGACAATTCATGATGCCCCAGGGCTAACACATTTTTGTGGTATGTTATAACGTTCGACTGCACTTTAACAATATTTAATTTGATGAAATAGATATCATGAATTTTTTTAAAATAATCTATTCATTATATATAATTATAAAAATTGACATATTTAATCCAATTATATATCATCTTGCAGGTCTTCAAATAAAGGGAAAATTTGCATGTCCAATTTGTGGTCCAAAGATGAAATCTCGTCGTTCAACAAGTTTAGGGCTTGGTGTTTGATGAGTATAGGCACTTCCTCCATAGAAATCATAAGAGTATCGAGACCTCTTGAAAAACATCTTTTCAATGAGAAAGAGGAGACTGCATCAAAACCACGAAGAATGTCACCTCGCCTATGGAAGTTGGAATATAATAGAATTAATCGTCAAGGTTATACATCAGATCAAATTTTTTATGTATCATATATGATATGTTTTGAATTTATATTTTTATATTGTGTTGTGTTTACTCATGTTTTAATTGACAATGATTGTCGTTGTTAATTTGTTTAACTTATATGCTTTATGAAGGTTGTCAAGGCATTAATGGCCGGCTTCCATAGGGACTGAAAAGTTATCACAGACAATTTAGTAGGTTTCCCTACTATGAGCAGCTACAAATTGTGCATTTGTTTGATACAATGCATATCGGAAAGAATATAACAGAAACATTATGGAAAATATTGGATGGAAGGCATGAAAAAGAAAAAATTGTCAAAATTTGTAGTGACATTCAGAAAGCCAATCATGCAATGAAAAATGTCATTCAATTAAATAGTGATGGAGAACAAATTAATATAAGTGTCCTTCCTTGGTTATTAACAGAGTAGCAAAGCAATGCTATAAAAGAAGTCATATAAAAAATTTGATTTCCCACAGGATTGGCTGTGAACATAAACAATATAATAACAAAGAAAGGTGAATTTGGGCCAGGGATGAAAATGCATGATTGACATACCTTCATTAAGGTAATTATTCTAGTATATTATATACACTTGTATAATGCATATACTTTTCAGTGTATTATGTTTACTACTTTTGAAAAAACAATGAAAAGATCATTTTATAATTGTTGCAGTATGTTCTACCTCTATCTCTCCCAGACAACTTTGACAACAATGTCAAGCAAGTTATATATGATCTTGGAAAATACATGAGGTAAGTAGTGAGATTTGTTCAATTCGCTGTATACATCTTATGTAATATACTGTATATTTTTGTTAAATATCATTAATATATTTGTGCCTTGAATCACTTGTAGATGGCTATCATCTAAAGAAATCCATAAAAAATATATAAATTATTGGAAGAGAAAAATTCCTCGTCTAATGTGTGAAATGCAAAAGTGTCTACCTTAACAAATTTTCAATGCACAAGAACACTACCTCATACACCAAGTTGAGGAGATTGAATTGTGTGGACCTGTACACACAAAGTCAATGTGGATTGTTGAGAGGCACTTGAAATTTTTGAAGGCTTTGGTTAGACAAAGAGCACATCCTGAGGGTTCTATGGTGGAGGGATATATGGTATGCTAGACCATGGTGTACATTATAAGATGGTCATGGAGATTAATTGGAATGCATTTTACATATGGTTTTTATGTATATTGTACTTATTTAATTTTTAATCTTAAATATAAATCAATTATAAATTAAGGTCGTATACTGTGGTATTTAACTAATTATACGTCGTTTGTGAATTTCAATTTATTTTGGTACAGTTGGTCAAGAGTGGAATGCACTACATTTGTACGTCGCCAACAATCTTGATTGGATGACGGTATGGATTGAACGATGTCAACAATCTGGTCGCATTAACATGGGAAGGTGTGGCTTCATTGGTTAAAGAAGCTCATCGTAATGGAGATTCCAATGTTACACAAAGGGAAATTGATCTAGCATATGGTTTAAGAGATAAACAGGTACATATAAATATATTAATCACCCATATTATTTAATTATTTTCAATTATATTGATGTATATATATGTTGAGATTGTTTTCTTTGCATACATTTGGCCAAGAATAAATATGTTTATCAACTGACGATATTGCAATAATTTTTACATGTTTGACATGTTGCGGGTGAAACACCACAAGGCTATGTGGTGCAATGGTTGTAAATTTTGAATCAAAATGTTGGATGACATGAAGAAAACTTGTGATTCTAGTATAACTGTAGTCTTTCAGCTGACTAATGTTTCATCTAGAATCGACATACATCCAAAAGTCTTAGAAAATTGATACTATTGGATTTTGGATGATATACTTGAGTGTGACTTTAAGTCCTTCCAATTAAGGCCCACCGTTGTCTATGAATTACGACTCACGATTGGTGAAAATGATCACAGAGAACTATTATTGAACATGATAATGGATTTACCATGGGTTAATACAAGGTTGATCGGCGGTGGAAATGAGCCCTATGTTCTTCAAGTAGCCAATGTGAACAGGTATTTTACTTAGAGGTTCCAAGTAAACTGGGTTGGTCATTTGTTGTTAGACATGATCCAAGAGGAATGTTGGTAAAGTATAATGTGGTGGAAGAAGAAGATACCGAAGAACTAGAAGATGATATAGATGATGATCGGGATCAACGGTTAGTTGATGATGTCCCTGACGAAGATGTCGAAGAGGAGGAACTAGATGATGATGAGGTAGGAGTTAATGTTCATGAATGACATTATCAAAATTGATATCGATAGCGATGATGATGATATATGACCAATCATACAATGTTGAATCTGGATGGGATGAAATCACGGAACAAAGAGATGAAGAAGAAGATCAATGACATTGAAATGTATAAGTTATGCAATTATATTATCTATTTGATATTAATTTGTTGATAGAATTATATTTGACTTATGTGGTTACATAATTAATTCATGATGTTTTTAATTTTTATGCCATTACATGATTGATTTAATGATGTACTTTTAATGTTTGAAAGGTCAAAAAATTAAAACATTTCAATAGTGATGTTAACAACCTTGAAATTAGTGTGTTTTATGTTTCATGTGATCATAAAAGATTAAAAAAGTCAGTTGTAG
Source organism: Sequoia sempervirens (assembly GCA_007258455.2). Classification (NCBI taxonomy): domain Eukaryota; kingdom Viridiplantae; phylum Streptophyta; class Pinopsida; order Cupressales; family Cupressaceae; genus Sequoia; species Sequoia sempervirens. The sequence continues at coordinate 14,848 of VDFB02295895.1, forward strand.
AGGTGGTTGTTCAGTGGTTGACGTGTATGTTGGTTCTTTTTACAATGTAACCAGGTTTGTCTTCTATTATACCTATGAAATTTCCAATTCAATCAAAGGAAGCTCGAAGGACTGGACCAACTAGGGACTTTAAAATCCTAGTACACTTTGGAGCTCTGCAAGACCTGAGAGGGTGATCCCTTAATGAGTTTACAACCTCTGCACCATTATTATAAACAACATTAACAATAGCAGATGATCTCACTTAATAACTCAACACGATAAGATAATATCAACTAGAATTGGCTGTTCATAGACAATATCAACTATTTGGAGCGTGAGATAACTAAACACAATCCATTGTATAAGATAGTCAATGATTTGTAATTTGTAGAAAGCTTTAGGAAAAGACAAAAAAATACTGAACTACATGAATAATTACAACTTAGATTAGTGCCATATATCCATTGCAGGAGTCAAATTCATAAGCATCTAGAGGTTTATAACAGATTTAATACATCACATATAAGATCCATGACAATATTGCATTACAATTTCATCAATGTGCATTCTAACCCAGGACTACTTATCAAATCCTTATACAACACATATCCGCCTATAATCCCATTCAAGCATTTTGATTAATTCCTTGAATTAAAGCTAAAATAGAATCATACACACCACAACAATGAGATGGATAAAACAACCCTTAGTTATTTCATTCAAAGTTCAGATATGCATGTACAATGGAGAGATATGAGCTCAAATTTTTATTTCAACTCAAATGCTAGTACTGTTATACAACATTAAATCTCTATGAACTCAAAACTTGTTACATAATGACTCAAAACCTAAATTGCATTTCTCTAAAACCATCGGACTTTACAATTAAACAAACCCAACTACCTAGACCTAGAGCAAAAATATCTAACTTGCTAACCCATTATACGGCTTTGAAATGCTTATAGAAAATGAAGGAGCAAACAAGCACCGGGCAGAAAGTACACACCTATCACCGATTAATTGGGCACACAGTGATATTCCAAAATTTGTTACAACAACCACCACCTTGAAAAATATTCTTGTTCAAAAATTGTTACAACAACAATGTCTTGGATCATATTCTGGATTCATCGTATTAGAGGAGGAAGGTTGATGCAATAACAAAAACCATCACGAAGACCCACAACAAGAAAGTCATCCATACAAAATTAGGCTTATTTATTAACCACAACATCGGTTTGCCACAATGGGTAGCTCCTCTTTTTACTCATCATCATTCAAATGCTTAGCCCACCCACCTCTCACGGTATTCTTAGATCAATTGGCCGGTCAAAATTAATCACCTCTTTTACCTTTGTACTATAGGAGAAAATGCTTTACCTCTACGATTAGCATCTCTTTCAAAGATTCCAAAATTAATTCGGTACCAATAATCTTATCATACAGTTGCCAACAAATCATAATCTGAGTCATCACAAATTGGCTTTAGTTGGATTATTGATGGCTTTACTTGTGATCACCTTCATTGTTGGGTGTTGATTTCCCCACAACTCATCGAGTTATGTCAGTGCTTGATGTGTTACCCCAATCATTGAAGTTCTTTACCAATTCCCTAATCTTCCTACTTAGATTATCTGGTAAGGTCTGAAAGCCTTGCAATGATTTAACTAATATATAAGTAGGCTTCAATGATTGGGGCATGTTATTTACATCAAACCTTGAGGCTTTATTCATAACATCTAGATTATTTTCCCTAGGGATCCAATTTTGAATTATTGGAATCACTATCCCTTGATCCCTATCAATATTATTTATTGCTTCAAATAGCAAAGAATACAAAGAATGTATAGAGGGCAGTTTATTATCCACCTTTTCATTTAAATGCTCTAAAACAAGAGTAACAATTTTTTTTTTCTTTTGAAAGAAAACCCTTTTCTTTTACCCTTAGTGATGTCTGTAATTGATCAATTTTCTACATGAGCTACGTCTTTGTTGGATCAATAGAGCACTCTGTTTGTTCATCAACTTGTTTTAGAGAAGGGGTAAGAGCAAGATTTTGAATGGGAGACCCTGGTGTAGAAACATGTGGAGAAGCAGGAGGCATTGACCCTGCTATGGGAGGTGATGTGCTGGTTCCTGGAGCATTGGATGTTTCCCCAATATGTCTATACTTGAACCTTTCTATTTTAGTTTGTAGCTCAACATTCCTCTGTTGCATTTTACTATATTCTTCAATTAAAATGTTATACTTCTCCATTAGGATCTTTCTTTCAGCCTCCTCCCTTTCAACAGTCTTTTGGGCTAACTTGGCCACATTCACAATTAAACTAGTGGCTTCGATTGTTGTAGTCTCTGAAGCCCTCTTTATTATTAATCCTCCTTTGAAATTTGGATTAATATCAGCAATGTCTGGCTTTCTTCCTTGTGGAGCCAATGCCCAAATTGCCAAGGTCTCATATTCTTCACTAAAGTGATTTTTGTATCTTGCCTTAACTTCTTCTTTAGAATCACGAAAAGGATTCTTGGACTTCATAATGGCATTGAAAGCCACTACATGTGATGCCCATTCAAGAAAATCAAAACACGGCTGATTAGCTAGTTGTCTTCCTTATGTTTTGGTGGTTAATCATTCGATCAGGCTGTCGGTGCCTTAGTTCTCTTCTCTCCTTGCATTTATTTTGATATTCCTCAAATTTTATCCTCCATGCCAATTGCAAGAATACAAGAGTCTTTACAAATGCATTGTCATCTAAGAACTCCTTGCAAGCCTCCATTCTTGCATCCTGCACACTCTTACCCTTCATATCCAAATCGGATAGAACCAATTTAGCTGACCTAGGAGGGGATGACATACCAACCTGCATGTCTTGATCATTAACAATAATTTCATCTGTGAGATCCTCAGGTAGGTGATCAGTTCTTTGCCTCTTAGGGCTTGGCTCGAGATTAATGGTGGTGATGGGGGCTAGCAGCTCACGGCAAGATTTTAATTCAATGGTGCGACAACCTAGGTACTTTGAATTCTAGGCCCTACAATTAGGTGAAGGCCTTCATTATTTTATTCCCTTTTCCTCCTATAGATGGGCCGCCTTTTTGTAGGCTGACATACTGACCTTGTTTCAATTGGCATATCCCTTTGTCCTTGCATATCCAGACTTAGCCTTAAATTTATCTTTTTGGTTTTCAAGGTGTCCATTATCTACTTGAAATTATTCATTAAAAAATCAATTCTCTTGTGGTATGGAGTGAATTACATCAATGGATCATTCATCTGATCCATTTCATGCACAATATCCATTAGCTTACTATAAGCTATCCACTTTTCCTTGTTCAATTCTGTCTATTTAAATCAAATTCATACTGTCGGGTCCTTAGAAGTGAACTCATGTGCAAATTACCACCTTTTATTCTTTGTTTGAAAGAGCAAAGAAACCTTCAAGATCATGTTATCGCCTTGGACCAAATATCAAATGGTAATCAACAAAGAATTTATCAAAATGTGTCCAACCTCCCTTTGAAAATGTAAAGTCAAACACTACTATATAATCAGGGAATAATGTTCCCTTCTCCTTTCCAGTTAGGTTATCTTTATGAATACACCCCATCTTCCACATAACTTCTACAAACCCTAGTCTTGGTGGCACATTGTATGGCAGTATGTGAGGGGTTCCTTGAAATCCATATATTCTTAGGACAGTGCTGACTGGATATGGGATAATGTCACCCCAGTTATGTAAAACCCTCAATTCTAGTTTCCTCTCCTTCGGCCTAAGGAAATCATGCACTTCCTGAGGGATCCTAGGTACATTTACCATCAATCTAGCCCTCAATCTTACAGAAAAACAATTATCAAATTACACATAACTGGTGCTTTCCTTATTACAAGACAAATCTGCAGCCCATATCTATACTGGCAATCTTTCTCCATTAACTGATTGTCTTAAGTTCATCTTCTCAACAAAGAAATCAACATTCCTAAACAAGAACATATGCATCAACATGGAATACCAAAATAATTGAGTACTAGTATCACCATTCTGTAGCTTCGACAGTCCTTCATCTATCCTCTCCACCAAAAAAGAAGCAAAGTCATATGTTACAGAGAAGTTAGGGTGTTGTATTTGCACCCTCATGAACATGTATGCAATCGGCATTACTGCACCAGGGCTGAAACCCAAAATCTGACACAGTGAATAGAAAGTAGCCAGGAAAGGCTTTCCAAACAATTCAATCTGAAGGGTTCCTGGTCATTAGGGCTGATGTGAAATTGTGAACCCCCTGCCTTAACCAGATGACGTGGAAGCAGCTTAACCCTAAAAAGAGATTTCAATTTTGTATACTCCTCCTTCATTTCTTCAAGACTAATAGGAGCCAAGTCATCACTTGGCTCACTCAAATCAAAAGTCTGTTGGATAACATCTTTGTTAATTTCTAATAGAACCCCTCCATCATTATCTCTGATTACCCGTGTGATAGGGTCATATCTTTTGGCCACTGCTCTAAGTAAGTCCACATTAGGGAACACATTTGGAATAACCAGCTTTCCCATGTCGTACCTCCATCCATTTGAAAAAGGATGAGGCAAATTCCTCTGTCCATACCATAATCTGAACATTTCTAAGCCTGTGAGTGGAACCCTAGCATCAACAATATTGGAATTATTACACACCAACCCCTCCCCTAGGATTTTCCCTTGCATCAACACCAAACCTTTCCTTCTCTCATTTGTTGATAATGGAAATTGATCTAGGAAATCATCGTACAAGTTTCTTTTCAAATACTCAATGTGTCTAGAGTGCTACTTGGTTGGCGCCATTTTAGACAAACTAGGGCCTCACTACAATGTTACACTTCAAGTGGCTATGACTAAGTAGAGATTGAAAATTACAGAGTAAAAATACCGCAATTCCTCACAATTTATGATTAAACAATAGCCCTAACAAAATATTTTAATGAACTCAGTGAAAAGCATAGAAAACCCCCCCTTTCCCAAATTTAGGTGCAGAATGACTGGGAAATAGAGAAAATTAACTCACGACTTTTTTCGCACAAACTCCAATTTCTGGCAGCAATTGCTTGCAATTTCACCTTTGGCTCTAAAACTATTTTCACTAAATACTTGGATGCTTTGTGATACAAATGAGACAAATACATTGATTTTATGTCGATCAAATTTCGCCAGTGGATGTCTCATCTGCCATTAAAGCTCACTCGTGGGATGCACGAACGACTCCAACCATAATTTTATACATATTTAAATTTGAGCTATTGATCCTTTAGTTTGATCAAATCATCGATAGCCATCTTCAAAATAGGCTGACATAATCGCCAACATGGCAATAAAGGGGCCCACTATGTCATACGCCGCAAAGGAATGCCACATAGCAGTTTCCCGCGATATCGCAATCCCTTGATTTATCATTGCGGGATGGCGGGCACCGTCGATCTTTTTACCATAAATCCTGCTCCTTCAAAAATGGTCGCCGTCCTTTCCTTTAACTGTTGAGAAAATTTTCCCTTAAAATCATAACATCTGCGTTGAAATAAAACACGTGCATCTTACAAGAGCATTAGTAATCCGCCCTGTAATACATTTAAAACTGGCGAATGCTTTCTTCACTCCTTAAGCTTCATTGGATGAGACACGTGGCAGGCACCTGCGACATCGCGATCCCAAAATTCCTAATCGCGGGATGGCAGGCATCGTCAATCTTGAAGAGATAGCTCATCAATGGTCACACAGATTTCATCCTTTAGGAAGGGCATGTGGCACCCACCCGTGATATCGTGATCCTTGTAATCCTTGATCGATAGATAGCGGGCGCTGCTGATCTCATTCCTTTAACACAGTCACTAGCCATGTCATTAACCTTCGAGCAGCTTTTCCAGCGAGATTATAACATATCCATCGATTTAGAACATGTGCATCTCGAGAACACTTTAGTAATCCGCCCCTTAATACATTTAAAGCCGGCTAGTGTTTCCTTTACTCTTTAGGCTTCATCGGATGAGACACGTGGCGCCCGCTCGTGATTTTGCAATCAACCCAAGCACCATCGTGGGATGGCGGGGAACAACTCAGATAAAATGGTAGTTGGTCAGTGATAGCTCAAATTTGATCCCCCGGATAGGACACGTGGTGCCCGCCTGTGATTTCGCGATCCTTCAATTCCCGATCATGGGATGGCAGACATTGTTGATATATGCAAGAAATAGATCAACGGTAGCACTAAATCAACCCTTGCAAAATAAAAAATTCATTAAAAGAGGCATTACTAGGCGGACGACAAATAAAAAATTATATTTATAGAAGAAAAATAAAATAAATTTACAATTTGTTTTATAATTTCACTTTTAACTTTAAATGTATGTTCACTCATTAAGTTGTATTTTTTTACAATCACATTTTATTTTAGATGTTTGTTTATAAAATATAAAGATGCATTAAAAATATATTAGAAATATTTTTCTTTATATTATATAGTATTCATAACATTAAATTAACATAGAATAATTTCACAATATCACTTAACCAATCAAGAAAAATTTAATCATTACTATGCAACATTATTCTCACATCAAACTAACAAATAAACATTAAAACAAATTAATTTTTTTTTATATTATAACATTCATAACTTAATACACAATATCAAGTTAATTATAAAAACTCATAAAATTATTTATAAGCAACTTAAATTTTTTAACAATTTAATAAAATATAATTTAATATAATTAAGAAAAATTAAATAAGAATTATAGATAAATTTATGAAATATTAATTTACTTATCAAGAAAAAATCAATGATAAATTTACTTATTATAGATAAATTTACTTACCAAGAAAAAATTAATCCTTAGATTAATCATTTGTTCTTTGTTAGGGTTGGGATAAGAATTTAATGGGGCCAACCGAGACTTAGGAAATAAAACCTTGCGGAGGAAATAAAGTATTAAAATCAAAGTTGGGTTTTAATTTTAATCTGGTGACGTAAGCCTAAGCCATTAACTCCAGTGGTCATGTCACTGACGGCTTAGCCAAAGCCTTTCATTAAATACTAACCGTGCAATGTGTAGGTTTTCCAGATTTGAAGATATGGAAGAAGATCTCGATCGTACCCCGCCAACTTGCAGACCTAAGGTGTCACCCTGTTATTTGGCGCGAGGTCAACAAAAGGCAGATGTGTGTCCTGTATGGAATGTGGGGCCCAATCTCCACTATTGAGCTCATAACCTGTGGTTTTAGATTGACAACCAAGATCAAAAGCTAATGTAAATCTTTGCTATTCCCTGCTAACTCACAAGAGGAAGATGAAGGTCGGTTAAAAGACGCAAGGTCAAGGAGATTGCAATGCGTAGCTCCAACCGTTCAGTTTGTAAAGTGCATAGGACCTGTCGACATGGTAGTTAGTTTCTGAGATGGATTAATGTTATTAGTTATGAGGAAGGTGAATGATGCTTCGTTGGATGTCAAATCGAGTTAGCCCGAGATAAACCGTTTGATCTGCCAACTCTTCAGGAGATCAGTGGGTAGTATTCAAAGTTGGAAAATGGCACATGGTGGTCATTTTATCATACAACTGGTGAAGAATTAATGAATTATTCCTTGCTTGTGTAGTCACGTCAATCTCAATCTGTGTGAAGATGTTGTTGTTGGCAATCATGAAGGGTGATCTTTGGATTCTCATGCAGCTCTAGTTAAACGGTGACAGTACATACGCCGCCAAATTGCCATGTTTGCACATGCATTTTTACTAAGCATTGATGAAGGTTGCCATTACCTCGCACAATAAATACAAGAGGAATTAACTGCTAATAGTGTCATTCTTGTAGTAGTTAGATCTGAGCACTTTGTGGGCTGATTCTAATCAAGTTTGAGTGCTTGTCTAAGAAGAGAAAATGAGTAAATCAGTAAGGAGGTTTGTTCATTTGAGCTCACAAAAGCTCGGTCCTGCTATTCACGAAGGTGCTTTGGTTGACAAGCCCAGGCTTGTGCCCACTAGATGCAGTAGAAGGTTACAATTCTAGGACGTTGCTTCTCAACTGGTAGATGACAAAGGCAAGCAGTCGGTGTGCTCTATTACTAGTATCGGTAGGAAAATAAGGTATGGGCATGGCTCCTCTGGATGCCAACACTCGCCCATTGACCTTATGAGCAACACTTCTGATGATGTAACCGAGACCGACTCAGACTACTGTCGGTATTTAAGTCGCTTCAATCACAGTCTGCTCTTTGATGAGGAAATGATATATGTGGGCACATCATCTGTTAAAACCCCAAGTGGACGGACTAGAACTGTATTGGGCAAGGACAAGAAAGAAGAGGAGGCTGAGGGTCTACCGTATTGGGCAACAACTAGAAGCGGGCATGTATACCAGGGTCTGAGTGTTGGTAAGGGTAGGGTGGCGGGTAAATAAGAATTTGTTGTGGTGCCTTCGTGGCAATTTGGTTGCCTGTTTTTTTTGTGTGGATAGCGACAAGGGGATTTTGATGACAATTTGTGTTCCCTATTCTTTTACGCTACCCCAGTTCATGCACTATATATGTTTTGCAGATTCAACATGTGGGAAGTTTTGTAATGAAAGTCAAATGCAATGGAGATTTTGTTCAAATGAAAATTTGTGGTGAAATTACATTTGAGTCCCAAAGCTTGTTGCTCTCTTGTCATATAAAAGAGAATTCAAGGGTCATTTGTAGGGAGAGAACTGATGAAAGCTCTAGCTAGGTTTTGAGTTGAATATATGGGTAGAAAGATAGTTTTGAGTTGAATATATGGGTAGAAAGATATATGTCCTCTGATGAGGAAGTGATATATGTGGTGTCATTGGCTGTTAAAACTCCAAGCAGACGGAATAGAATAGATAGACTGTTTTGAGTTTTGGATGAATATATGCAAATTATCTTAAATTGTATGTAGATATGACTTATAAGCATGAATAAATGTATAATTCTAATATATTTTCTCTCCTTATGTGGATTTGAGTGAATTTTGAATGAAATGTTAATGAAGTTGTCATTCTTCTTTTGAGAATTTGTTCAATTATGTGTCTATGTTTTGGGTAGAATTCAATTTTTAAAATGTTGAGGGTTTCATATTTATATGTGTGAGATTGATCTAATATTCAGGAAAATGAATGTTAAAATATCATGAAAAAATTGTATAGAATGAATGTAAGTAAAATTATATTTGCATATATTCATAAAATAAGATCTAATAAACAAAAATATATGCAATTAAAATAGGAAAAATAATTCAGCAAGTTTAGATAGAGAGAGATAGGTGGAATTATATGATAACTTTTAAATTTAGGGTTAGGGTTTGATTAGGATTAGTGTTAAACTAGGGTTATGATTAGAGTTGTGAATCTACAATTGAGGTTCAATTAATGTTCATAGGGTTTCTTTCTTGGGAGAAGTTTATTGAATGGTAAGTGTATTTTATAAGAATTAATATGTAAAATTAATTTTTAGATAATACTACATGTGTGGTTTTCATATGGTATTAATTGTAGATTAAAATTGATAATAGATTTCCTTCCTTCTTTTGCATTGTAAGCTACCATAATATATGGCCTTAATTAAAATACTATTCATATTTTTAGCTTTTCTAAACTATACAACATGACATCCAACAAAAAAATTGTTATGCATTTTTCCAAGCACAAATCCTTAAAATTCTTAATGTGTTACTTAGGTTAATTCTTTATTGCAATAAATAAATACACACTAATATATATATTATGGATTTGAGGGAAAATATTAAAATATTTATATATATAGAAAAATTTAAATGCAAGGGATTCAAGTACATACCTTTGATTTTGTTAATGTTGATGAAGATACAAATCTTGATGAAGTGCCAAATTTGATGACATGATATAAAAAGCTGGAATATCTTTGCTCTATGTGGCACTTGAAATTTTGTACAAAACTATAACTAACTCTACGTAAAATTTGTGACTTTGGACCTATTTTGCATCAATAAATATGAGCTTTGGCACATGCCTCCTAATCTAGCATACAATATGTACTTAAATGCTCAAAATAGTTGGGAGTAGTGTTGAGATTGGTGGATCTTTGGGAAGGTCAAATGCTTCACCTTTGTATCTCTCCCTATAGATAGAGGTAGAGATGAATATAGAATGAGAGAGAGGAAAGGGATAAAATAGATAGAGATATAGAGAGATAGAGGGAGAAATAAATATATAGAGATAGGGAGATATATATATATATATATATATATATATATATATATAGAGAGAGAGAGAGAGAGAGAGAGAGAGAATGTGAGATAGAGATATAAAGGAGATATAGAGGGAAAGAGAGAGAGAATGAAGTAGAAAGAAAAATAGAGATGGAGAGGGAGATATAAATGGGGAGATAGAGAGAGAGAGAAAGAGGGAGAGATAGATAAATGGGAAGAGACATGAATATATAGAGATATATGGGAAGATAAAGGGACAAATAGGTTGAGATATGAAGATAGATAGGGGTATAGGGAGGGAGCAAGAGATCAGGGAGAGATGGGGAGAGATAGAGAGAGGGAGGGAGAAAGGGAGAGATATATAGAGGAGGGAGATAGAAGATGTAGAAGAGGGAGATATATGTAGAGAGGGGCAGAGAGGGAGAGCGAGAGGGGGAGGCTAATTTTTTAGTTTAAATTCTATAAAATATTCAATAAATAGTAATATAAATATTATAAGAACTATATAATTTGTATTTTAAATTACACACTATATTTTATTTTTTGAAAAATATGTAATTTTTTAACCATTTTCCTATATATTTAGTATTAAGATTTTTACATCTTTTAACAATTAAATATATAATAGAAATAAAATATAGTTAATAATTTAATTAACTAGCATACCTATATTAATTAATAATATATGTAAAACATGCCGAGAGTTATCTTTATGAAGATGCCTATTGACTTGAAAAAATGCTTACATTTTCATGAATATGAATTTGGAAAGAAATCAATTTGATTTCATTATTGTTTGTGTCATTGTTTATCTCAATTCCCATATATAAGGGTACACAATATTGAAATTTGAAATCATACCAACTTGTCTATAACAACAATCAACCAAGAACAATAAATTTAAAAGCAGAAATGTTCATCAATCATTAGATTTAGTATTGACAACATCAAAGAAGTATATCATGACAAAATGGAATTAACTAACTTAGATATATCCACTATATTTTTTTTCAAATGTTTGAATACATTGTTAACATTATATACATTCAAGCATTTGAATGTTATGAAACCTATAGCTTTGCAATTGAGTCTAATAAGAGGGAGTGGGAGAGAGTGTGAGAGGGTCAGAGAGAGGGTGGGAGAGAGTGGGAAAGAGAGGGAGGGAGGGAGGAAGAAAGTGGGAGAGAATGGGAGAGTGGGAGGGAGGTAGGAAGAAGGTGGGAGAGAGTGGGAGAGGGTGCGAGAGAATGGGAGAGAGTGGGAGAGTGGGAGATAGGGAGGGAGAGAGTAGGAGAGAGTGGGAGAGGGTGCGAGAGAGCGGGAGAGAGTGGGAGAGAGTGTGGGAGAGTGGGAGAGAGTGAAAGTGTGGCTACATAGGGTTTCTATACGTAGTATTTGTAGAATGGGCCCATCTCTGGCGGGTATTAAACTTGTTTCACTGTAGTAGTTTTTAAAATTCACTTTGTTGTTTATAAACATAATTGTAGTTGCTGATTTTTAGCAAGGGTGGGGACATGGCCAGGAGCCTTTGTTGACAGGGCAGAAATGTATGAAATTTGACAACATGAAAACCATGAAAATAAAAGTGAAAAATAAAAATTTAACATAGTAAAATGGCCAATCATGTGCCAAAAATGAAAAGAACCATTTGTTGTTACTCTAATATTTCAACCACATACTAAATTACCAAGTGCATTTTATAAATGTATCATGCAATTGGAGCACAATATTGGGAATCAATGTGAATGATTCTCATCAAGGAATTAGACAAGCTTTGAGATTGAAGGACCCAAGCTCTTTGTAGGTTTTCAATGAAGATTTAATTAGCCACTAATAGGAACAATAAGAAAATAGATAAATATGAAAATAAATCCTAATATCTAAGAGTGTTGTGCTAAGAATTACATACACATCTCATAAATTTCAATAGAGACATGAGACACATTTATAGAAATAAAGGAAAGAAATAGCTATTTAGATAGTTATTAATCTACAAAAGATTAGGACCTACGTACTTCAAGAGATTAATAAAAATAAGTTTTTATTTATAATTTTTAAATTTGATAATTTTGAAATTATCATAGATGTAAAATAAAGATAAAATATTTTTCAACAAAACAAATAAAAATGACAAACAAATAATGTGATTAATCAAGAATAACATGATATTGCAAAAAATATAATAAATAAAAGAATATGCATAATTGTACATAAGCCATCAAAAGTCTAAATATACCTATCTTTATAAAAAAATAAAAATCTTTAAAATGACTAAAAATTATTAAAACTTATTAAGCTCCATGACAAAACACTACCTTCCATATAAAGAGTATACAACATGATACTTATAGAAAACAAATTATGTAGGATACCAAAAAATTGTTAAAAAGATAAGATAAGATAAAATTATAAATGAAATTAATCATATTAATTTCATAGTTAAAAAGATAATTCTATGGATCTTTAAATATACATATGATATATAATAATCTTTAAATCTTTATTTAAAAAAATATATATTATATTTTATAAACTTATACATTAAATTTTTTTTATATTTAGTTATACTAAAATCTAAGATGTTCAATATTCATTATTTTTTAAGTATAATATTGATTAAAGATATATAATTATATTTATAAAATTTAAATTCAATAATAAACTTAGAAAATATTAAATCAATCAAAATTGTTTCTATTATCCAGAATACTATATAAGTAAATTATAAGCTATTATAATATAATATTTAAATTTTCTATTTCAAATGTTAAATAATTCTAATGTTAAATTTTTATAATTATAAACTTACCTTTTAATGATGTTAGTAATTTTTTTAATTAAAATTAGTTTTTCAGCATATATTAACATACCTAGATATATTCACCAAAATCTATTATCTATTATTGATTATGTAATTTTGTATGTATAATATATTTAAAAAAAAATAAAAATATACTTTTGAAAAAAAAATATATTTAAAAAATTGAACAATATATTTTTTAAATTAGAAATATATTAGAAATATTTTGAATGTATTCAACTATCAAAATATGATTTTTTTTTTAATATACCATTAAAATCACTAGTTGCCCTAATTTCTCCGCTTTTGCTCATTTTTAATGAATTTCCCCTCGGCCTTGTCAAATATTTCATTTTAAATGTTTTGCTTTAGAAGCAATGAAACATTTAAAATATATCGCACAAAAATTTCCTCGGGCCCCACCTTGTACAGTCCACGTGGCAGCCGCCCGTGATTTCGCAATCAACCAAAGCACCATCGCGGGATGGCGGGGAACAACTCAGATCATAGGACAGTTGATGAACAATCGCGCAAATTTGATCCCCAGATGGGACACGTGTCGCCCGCCCACGATATCGCCATCCTACAATTCCCGATCACGGGATAGCGGGCAACCATTGATCTTGAAGACATTTTGATCGACATCAGCACAAATTTCATCCTTCTGAAAAATAAAACATTCATTAAAGGGCAAGGGGACATTACTAGGTGGATGGAAAACAACGACATAAGTTTTTTTAAAACCGTTCAACATAGGGCCAACCAGGACTTAGGAAAATAAAACCTATGGAGGAAATAAAATATTAAGACCAAAGGGACCAGGCCTAGATGGAATGATGGGGCATAAGATGTTTTTAAAACCCTTCAAAAAAGGTAACAGCGAAATAGATCCCAACCAAGGCATTAGGTAAACACAAGGGTTTAAGATGAAGACAAAGCTAAAACCCCAGCCCTAAGAAATTTTCCAACACCATGAAAGACCACTGACATAAGGCAGGGCATGAGTGAAACATTAAGAACAAAATTTGAAGTTCCATCAGTACAAGTATTGGATAATTTTATATTAATAGTTTGTCCTATCACAAATATAAAAGGTGAGCACAATAAATAGCATGTATTTTTCCATTAAATGTGAAGGATTTTCAAAAAGTTATAGTGTTCAACTATTGGTCCATTTTTGTTCAATATAAGTTGTATTTTAAATCATTATGTGTTGTTTTTATAACAACAAATAGATTTTGTGTTCAACTATTAGTCCATATGTGTTGTTTTTATAAAATAAAACACAGAGAACAAAACTTTGAAGTTCATGCTTTAGGCCATAACCCTAAGCCTAAGAGGCATTAACCCTTAACCCTTAAGCTGACCTTGGCCTC
>VDFB02295896.1:0-35989 GCA_007258455.2 Sequoia sempervirens
TTAAAGGGTGTCCTTGCTCATTGTAAATTTCTTTGCCTCATTTAGTTTTTATTTTTATGTATGACCACCTATTCTGTTAGATCTGTTTAATTGATCGTATTGCTTTTTCTTTATTTGTTCCAGCAAGAATAGTGTGGCTTCTTTAGAATCTGAGTGATTATGTATATGTACGTTCATATTGGTAACATGAATGAGTGTGTGGGTGTGCACCCACACGTGTGTGAGCACACACACACAAATACATGTGCATGTGCACTTGCACACATGCATGCACGTGTGCATCTGTATGCATGTGCTCGTGCATGTGTGGGGGTTTGTGCATATGTGGGGGTTTGTGCGTAAGTGGGAACACATGACTAGTTTTTCATTTCATTCAAATCAGATGGAAAATAATGGTTGTTTGCTGACAACTTAGCTTCTATTTGATTATCAGCTCTGTACATTGACATTGAGGATTTGTGTTTCCTTCTATCACAATAAATTTATTTGTTGGGTCAATAGAAGGGAATTGGAAACATATTTGTGTTATCATTCATTTCATTGTTCATAGTTTTTGTTAGCCTCTTATGAATTTTTATGGCTTACAGTTTAGTCACGTGTTTCTTATGGAAATGATAGAATCCTAGTTTTGGTTTTCTGTTTATAATTAGCACTGCAACATAATTTCTTAGGTCAGCCGATTTAATCTTTGTTTTATCAACTACTATATCCCTGACAACATTGATTTTGAACTTTTGCAGACAACAGTACGGCTAGATCTTTTGCAGGCACAATCTGTGGCAATAAGACAACTTGGCAAGGTTTTTCCTCTTTGCAAAGTAAGGTTTGGAACAATCTGGAATGCAGTCACCTCCTATATCTTCTTATAATCTTCAACATTTCAAAAGGTGTTAAATACACATCGAAATTTGCAATCTATATGCCCTTGAAAATTTTCTTATGACATTTTTATTGAAGTGGAGTAAATTTTGTACAAGTTGGTTGAAAAAAGATGGTTTGTAATCTTGTTCATACTGCCGCCCCTTTAATTTTTTAGTTATCTTTTTTTCTTCATTGATTTCTGTATATTTTGTCTGTTTAAGTCCTTAAAATATTAAAAATTAGGTATGAAGATTGGATGAGCACCTTGATGGTAACTCTAGCTTTCTAGTCTGACCATAAAACATAGAAAATGTAGCAAAGCATCTAAAACACATTAAAATGCACAATACAATCTTTTGGATATGAGAACAGGCTCCAGGCAGCAAAGCTCACTTCCATTACTATGCATAGACAATTAATCATCATTTATGAATGATTTATCAACAATTCACCTATGAACAGCTTGCTAAAAAACACATTTACTCAGACTACACATTCAACCTAGTATAAAACGATAGCTCATACACATAGATCATATCCTATGACAATAACTTGCACAACTTGTAGTGTTGAATATCATATCACAACAGAATTTGTTACGATAACATGATGTACAATGATGATAACCAGCTTGAACTATGATGCAAATAAATGAAATTGCAATGTCCCCATTTTTGCTCGCCTCTGCATCTCGTTGATTAGCCTATTATTTGACCCTCGTAGGCTAATACTCATGGTTAGAGGGGTCTTGTTTGGCAGGTATCAAGTTGTTCTTCTCCAGAGCATGATATTGTTCAGGATTGGCCTTCGATGGTGTTTCGGGACTCACTTATGCACACTTACTATTTATAGTAAGTTAACTGGTCACTTACTATTTATAGTAAGGGATGAAGTGTTTGACCTCCTAGTTCAGATGGCATGGAGATATGATATTTTTAATTATTATTAAAGTTAATCTTTAATAATAATTAATTATTTAAAGTACATGATATAATAGCTTATTGACTTTATATTATAAAGGGGGTCATTATAATATTAAAAAGTGAGTTATAAAATATGGTTTTGAGCGCCTCATTTAATGAGAAAGTAAAAAGCACGACAAAAGCACATTTGAAATATATTTTTTTAATGATTTTAATAATTCTTGGGAATCGTGCCTTCAAGGAGACATAAAAAGCATCCAAAAAGCAGTCGATGGATTTTTTGATGATTTTACACTTGGCTTTGTGAGTTTGGCGTTGTGAGAAGAAGAAACCTGGGGTTTTCTGCAATTTCTAGGCATTGGAGAACAAAGTATCTTCATTGTATCAGCTATCTGAGGTTGTGAAATATCAACTGAAAGTCGCTCATTCAGGTGACTGTAATCAGCAGTTATATTTGTGCATATTGATGAAGTTTGCAAGCGTTTGAAGGATTAGTATTGAGGAATTAAAGATACATTTGAAGCTGTTTGTGAAAACTGAAGACCATTCAATTGCTGGCCGTACCTTTCTGCCCTAGACAGGCAGTACAGATCATCTTAGGCTGGGCGTCTGAACTTCAGGCTGAAATGCCTCTTTTTTTGAGCTGCTATCAACCTAACATTGGGCGTCAAGGTTAATAAATTCATTTGCTGTGAGTTTTAAGTTGGAGAAACCAATATCTGAAGCTGATCGATTGCATTAAGGAATTCAGCCACAGCACATAGTCATTTCCAGATTTGCTTGTGTCATCATTATCAATCTTTAGGTATGATTTGTATTGAATTTGCAAAGGAATATAAGTCAGATTTTAATATGTATATAAATACTTGTATTTACAACTGTGATAAATCAGATTTAAGAACTTTGATTCTGCATTGAGGGTGTATTGAACATTGCCAAGGATATCATAATCAGATTCAAGTCTATTACTTTTCTTTCATAGTCGTTGCCTTATGCGTGGTTATGTTTATACTTGAATCTTCTTGCACAACTTGGCACAAACTTGCAAAATCAATCTTAAAACAAGAAAACTACAAAAACTCAGAAAAAATAAACCAGCAGTTGCAAAGAATTTAATATCAGGGAGAACAAGGGTTCTTACAGAAATTCTGTGCTGGTAACCTTGTCTCTAATCCATAAATTCTATTCTCTGACAGAGGGTATGGTAGGTGGGAACAACCACCATGTAATATCCCACATAGGATATTTGCTATTTTTTTTCTTCTGATTTTAGAGTTCTGATTTTTGCCTCAGTTTTCTGATTTTCAAATCTGATTTAAAACCCTAGTTTTTGCAATTCTGATTTTCTGTTGCAGACTTAATCAAACACTTCTAACAGCCATTTCACATGCCAAAAACATCATAATAATCATGACAATACATGTGCCAAAGTCATAGTTGAATTACACAATGATTCAACACCAAAATGTTATCAAAATGATGGGAAATTCAGATTGGAAGTCTCCTGTTACAATTTTTTAGAAATATGAAGTCTTCAAATACAATCAATATTAAGGGCAAGAATGCCAAACACGCTCAACTATGACCTGCTATAAACCCTAGGTTTTATACATAACAAATTTCATGCAAATTTGGCCTCTGAATGATGAAAAAAGACCTCCAAGGTGTGGCGCTCAAACTAGGGTTTGAAACCCTATGGCAATGAATTTCCACAACACCAAAAAGGCTGAATTAAATAGGTGCATAGGTCTACAATATTCGCTGCTCAATGATGCCAAATGAATGCAATTAAACCCCCAATTTGTGTCCCAAAGGTTGGTGCTCAGATTTAGGGTTTGAACCCTCAAAAAGGTGTGCAAATGTGCCCTCCAAAATGACTCAGAAAACTGCTGTTGATAACTTGTGCAAATCTGAAAGTGAATCACCCAAGAATGAAGATGCCAATGAACACAAATCTGCCTTAGTTCAATCTGCGAAGATAATTGCTTATAACAGCCCCTAAATCTTCACAAAATTTTCCAAATAAGCACAATTGTGAACCATGGATGGATCCACCTTGAATGGCAATGGATTTTCGTCCACTACCACTTATTCCTCTAAGGGTTTTCGTTCTCAGAAAAGTTGAACCTGCAAACACAAGCTCTCCAAAATTCTCTGATAGAAAATACCAAAACCAAGATGTCCAAATGACTTGCTTTCATCTCTTTTTAAAGGCTCAAGTGAGTCTTCTAGAAGAATCCAATGTAACCTCCTAAAGCTTCTAGAAGAATACTTTATTTAATAAAGTGATTTAATAATATTTAATAAAGTGACTTTATAATATTTATTATTTTTTATTTGTCACTTTAATTAAATTAATTAAAAATAAAGTTATCCTTATGATTTAATTTATTTGGACAACTTTATAAATAATTAATTTAATTTTATTCCCTTATAACTTCATTATTTAGCTTATGGTAATAAAATAAGCTAAATATCAATATCTACCATTTCTTAGAAAAATGGGGACATTACAGTCCTCCCTTCTCGAAGATTGCAAGCAATCGATACCTGAATGCCCAATGCCAACTTCCAGGATCCCATATCAATCTTAGCAATCTGCAAACTCTGCTATCTGAAACACTACGTTGCAAGAGATCTGCAAATAACATCTCCTTATCTCTCCTAGATGGTAGTGCAAAAATTCTCAATATGTACTCAGCAAACTCACCATCACATACCTTAGCCTTCGTAGAAGACTGCTGCACTACTCTGATTATCATACTCCCAAAATCCTCATAAGGATGATGACTCATGATTGGAAGTGAAAACATCATGCAATATGTAAAACCATCTACCTCATCATGCACAAAACAAACTTTCATCCTCTTCGTTGACGCTACCCTTGGAGCACTGTCTCTTAAAGCTCTCAATACAATCTTCTTCCCATCTATCGTGAACTCCAACTCCACATAAGAAGAAGTACTCATGTTTGGAAATGTAAGAATTTTGCAAGGATAACTCGATGTAGCGCAAACTTCATCATGACAATAAGCTTTAGCTAAAATCAAAATATTACATTCCATGTGTCCTTCCATTAATGATGATTGCATGAAGCAAGAAATAATTAAACCATTATGCAATGTCAAACCTCTTGTGTACCTTGGGTGTATCATCCCTATTTCACACTTAGCCATGAAAGATTGGAGATCAACAAAATAAAGCCTCTTACCAACGTTATCCCCGTGAAGCATTTCAATCACGATATGATTACCAAAATCATCTGAAGATATTGCATCACTGTTTATAATCATGAAATCAACCTTTGCATCATACTTGTCAATGGTGGCTCCATAAATATCATGCACATCTTCTTCAATTTCTGAATGTTCATTCCTTTAAAGTTCAAAAGTTTGAAGGAAAGTACCTAGTTGTTGCCTTTCATGGTCCAAGTGATTGAATTGTTCTTTGATATTGTGTAGGCACTGTTTTGCTTGAACAGCCAACAACTTGGCTTGCCTAGCCCTCCTTAGCCACTCATCACACATGCTTTGAGTCCTCCTTACATCTTCTATGTTACAATGCACAAAATCAGATTGTTTGTGGCTTGGATCCACAATCGTTACCTCATGCTTAGTCATCAAATCTTGAGTATCAACGAAGTAGGGTTTCTCATCACTATCATTCTCATATGATTTATCTATCACCTCATGATATGTGAAGGTAATGGACTGCTGTTCGTGATCAGAAAATCAAAATTATCATCATACCTTTTTGTGGGATCTTCATGGATCTCCAATTCATCTTCCTTCATTGTTGGATGTTCATCATCAAGTACTGATCCAAGACATGTATCCAGCTGGAAACCAAGTGCGTTACTTATCATAACTTCTATCCTATGGTTGCAAGTTGTACTACCTTCACTAACCTTCAACTCTTTCCTTGCTAATTGACTTCGATCCAATTTGTCCAAATCAATTTGCTCATCACGTAACACATTGCCTTTATATGAATTAACAATATCACCTTCACAATCACCCAACTCACAATTTGATTCCTTGCAACTACTATGTAGAGATAGTGAGACAATGCTATACTCAAATAATGGGTCATCAAAAGAATTCATACCTTCATGTAGCTGATCAATCTCTCTTGGTTTGGCAAACTCCATAACAGCATACCCTTCAACCTCATTGTTATCATGAAAACTCATGTGTCCCTTGTTTGTGGACGCATGAAGTGATTCTTCTTTGTCCATACCATTATTTTGCTGAAGTGAACTTGTGAGCATGGCTTTGTCTTCTCTAGGGCATCCACATGTGTGACTAGGTGTCCAAACGCCTTGGCATGTGAAACAATGCTGTTCTCTCAATTGAGTTTTGCTCTTCCTAGGTTTGCCTGTAGGCTGCAAATCACGAGGAAGAAATTCTTTTTTCTTTCCTTTTTTTTTTTCCCTTGCACTGGTAAAATTGTTTATCTTAGTGCCCACTTTTTGAATCCAAGCTCGAACTACACACTTGGATGATCCATCAAAACTAGTTAGGGATAGACGCCCCAACCTCTTTTGCAACCCATAATCCTGCTTCCCTTGATTCTGTTTTTGCTTGGGCTTCGTGCGCTTGGTGACCTCCAAGTAGTCCCTGAAAGAGATGGCTGATTGAAAATCTGGTCTCAAAGCTTGATACTTAGCTAATACTTCAGCATCCTTGTTATCTTCTATAGGTTTCTCTTGTGTAGGCTCATCCTCTTGTATGAAAGTAAGCATAAATGGTCTGGATTGTGATGAACCCGTGGATTTGTTGGTAGAATGTTCACTGTTGTCTGCAACTTTGCTACTATCCTCTCTTTCCACTTGTACCATGTTTCTTCGATTTGTTGTATTGTGAGCCATTTGACTTAAATACAAATTGGTGTTTTGTAGCTGTCTTAACATTTCTGCAAACATATGTTTTCTTGATGATGGTTGTTGATTGATGCCTACCATTATTTCCTTTTGTTTTTCTAGGTTATGACCACCCTTTCCATGTTGGGAAAATGTGTCTCAACCTTACAACTACATAAGGTACTATTCATCCGAGGATGACGTGGGAGAGGGGGGGGATCTGGGGGATCATCCCCCTAGTTGGGGGTTCGAGGGTAGCGCCCCTTAAACCTAAATTTTATTTATATTTTATTATTGTAAATCTAGACTGTTCATTATTATGTCTCATATTTGACGGTTGATATTTTTGTTGGTTTGACTTGCCCTAGAAGGCAACCCTATTTTATGAGGGCATTGTATTACGACTTTGTATTGTGATGTATTCTGGAAGTCTGATAGTGGTCGTGTTGCCTTTAGATCTCTGGTTGGTGATACTCTTGTGAGAAGCTTGCTCTGCAAGTATATTGTAATCTTTGTGATTTTTGAATAATATATTGGGTGGCTTTTGGAGTGTGGGGTTATTCTCTTGAAAGGGTTTTCCCCACGTAAATCACTGTGTCGTGGTACGCATGATATTTATGTTTTTTTCTGTTTTAGTTTATGTAACTATTAAAGATCTATAAAATATTTGCATTATTCTCCTCTCAAGATTAGAGTAGGAAGTTGTTTCGCTACCTTAGTTTCCTTACAAGTGGTATTAGAGCCTGATCACCTTTGGTTTTGTTGTACCCAAAATAAATTTTTCGCATTCTGTATAAATTGAGCTAAATCTTGTTATAATGTCATCCAAAGTTTGTTTTAGGTCAAACCAAAAATAGTGTCTTTGTGGGTTTTTGTCAAGGAACACATGTGCAAAATTCTGAAAATTTGAAAATTAGGGTTTTACACCTCTATTTTCAGGGTAACCCTCGAAAATAGGACCTTCCCAGAAATGATTGAAAATGATTTTGATAGGATTAAATGACTTCACGATCACATTGGTCAAGTTAGAATCATCAAAAGACACGTTTTACTTTGGTGGGTCTATTTCTATTTTTCAAGAACAAAGTTAGGAGCTCTGTAGCCATTAATGGTAGATTGGCCAGTACCAGGTGTTGAAAGATAAGCTTCAAAAGCTTCAACGACACAACCATGGTGAAAAAGATCTAAAAAGATGCTGTTTGATGAAGGAGATTCCTGAAACCCAAAAAGGTCAAAATTTGACTAACTCTGGAAACGTTACGAAGGAGAGACAAGTTCGCAATGCTGAAAAGAGCCTTTGTCAAGGAGAGGCGCCCATGATCTTTAAGGTCAAATGTAGTCTGTTGAATCATCCAAGGCAGTCATCCTCGGGGTTTGCTTATTGGCTCGACAATGAAACAAAAAGCTAGATTATCTGATGAGTTGATCATAAGCAGTTGTCAATGAAGCGAAAAGAGGCAGTTGATGAAGTATCAAGAAACGGTTGTCGAAAGTGAAGATCAAAGCAAAAAAGAGCCTTTTCCAAGGAAAGGCGCCCTTCTTTCTAGACCTCTAGATGTATATAGATGACCAAAGGCCTCCTAGGACGATCTTCTCAGCCTAGGTAGATCTCAACAACACAACTACAAGCACAGGCATCTGACGAAGTAGTCAACAAATAATCAGGATCAAACCAGGGCACTTTTCAGATAAAGATAACTAAGCTGAAGGGCAAAAGCGCCCTTTTCAGTGAGGGGCACCCTTGAATAAAGGGACCCTAAAATGACTCTAAGTTTTCCAACTCCAGTCATCTTTGGCGAAATGGAGCCGGCTACTTGATGAGATATCAAACAAGATCATCTGATTCTCCGATCAACAAGAAATCCAGATCAAAGCACGAGAGGTCAATTCAAAAGGCTGAAGAACGAAGATTGAAAATTCACGAAGGCAAAAGCAAAGGCGCCCTTTCTTGGAAAAGGCGCCCTTTCTTTTGAGGCCTTGAACTCAACTTTTTGCCATCATGTCTCCCAGGCACTTCTCTTCAGGTTGGATCCAGCTCAATAGTGAATGTACTAGCAACAACTCAGGATCAACAGATCAAGCTAGATTCAGGATCAAACTGAGGTCATTCAAGAGAAAATAATAAAAAAACTTGCAAAAACTCAAAAGGGACGCCTAGAAGAAGTCAAAGGCCAAATTGTTGACTAAAGTCAAGATATTTTGAGATAAACTTGGCCAACTCACTCCACGATCAGTGGAAATCACCTTTTTGAACTTCAGATCGAGCCAAAACAACTTTTGATCATGAGTTAAGTCCCCAAACTTGTGGATCTAAGGTTTGAGTCTATATAATCAAGACATAGGCGTCCCACTTCATTATTTCATTGCAGGTTGATGATCAAGAACAGCCATAAGCTCTCAAGGATGCCATTTACAGATTTGGACAAGGTTTTCAATATTTCTTGTAGATTTGAAGCAGAAGAAGATTGCTAATCTAAGGTTGGATTCAGAGACAGATTTTCTCGGGGAGTTAGATAAAAACTTCCAATCTATCTTCTGTCTACTTCCTCTCTTCTTGTCTTAGGTTTTCTTGCATGTCACACAAAGCAACAATCTACATCAGATCTGATCAACTGGGTAGATACAGCATAATTTTCTAGTGAAACCCATCTCGTCAGATTTTCTAGAATCAACAAACTTGCTGCCCCTATTTTTTGGGGGTTTTTCCAAAAAAGTTTCAAAATCAAAATTCTAAGGAACTGGGTTTGTTTAGCATTGAAGCACGAACAAAACCCATGTGCCAGACTTTTTCCGGAAAAATACTTCTTGATAGGGCGCTATTTTCAGGGGTTTCTGAAAATTGTCAGAACAAGGTAAAGTTTACTGTCAATCTTTAAGTTGTTCAAGATGCAGTACTCTCAGGTACAATACAGAACCAAGACGACCCTATTTCATGATTACTTGAAAACAGTTGACACAAACTTACATCAGGTAAACCCAGTGGTTGATTTATAACAGCTGTAGGACATGAATTAGATCACATTGCAGAATATTGAAGAATCTGGGTTGCTACAAGCTGCGTCCATCCCCATCACATTACAGAGCGTGGAGCTTGTAATCGCTTGTGTTAAGCATAACAATCCTACCACTAGAGAAATTAGAGTAGTGGATGGGAGAATTGTTTGCAATCTAAAGCCTCAGGATATTGAAAAGTGCTTTGATATTCCATCATGTCCTAACAGCAAGGTCATATCAGTGATGGAATGCGAGAAGGCATTCGAGATAGCCAAAGACAAATGCCAAAGGATAATAGCTGAAAAATGGCTAAAAGTGACAAAGGCTAGCTTGCCTAAGTTGGTGGGACGAGGAGAATGTAAAGATGAGTACGCAGTGTTAATCACTCTACTCAATAGAATCACTGGAGAAAAGGATGGAAATCAATTCCAATCATGGATGTATTATGTCATTGCGAAAATCATTGGTAGAAGGGAAGATTATGACTGGGCCACTCTGATTAGTGACACACTCCACCAACAGATCACCGGGTATCTGGAAGCTCATAGGTTCCACATGTGCTCTTACCTGGTGTACCTGATTGCCTTCCAAGGTGATTTCAGGATATTGAACAATGTGGGAACCTTAGGTGTGCAAAAGGTTCATGAACATTTTACACGTCTTGAGTTTACTCAAGCGGAGCGACACTTCAAAAGAACAAGTGATCACTTCATCATGCACACCGTACGTGAGCTAGACCATGAGATGCACGTGCGTATTTCACAGACAGCCAGAGAGGCAATGGCGGATTGGGCGGATTGGTTCATCCAATTCCCTACGTTCTTCTACATACGCGTGTATGGCTACATTGGTCACCCCGCCATGCTGCCAAGATACCCTTCAGATAGGGTAGTCTTCATGGAATTCCTGAGACAGTTGTCCGAAGTCCACGTTTACTTGCGCTTGAAGAAGACAGCTGTAAACTTTCCCGTTGGAATGGGACTCTATAGATGTAGGTTCGCAGCAGATGCTAAGATGATGAGTCAAGAAACGGTGAGGCTTAATCTCAAGTACCTCATTGAGAGAAGATCCTATGATCCCAGAGGGCTCTATGCAGCGCATCCCGAGCAACACTCGTCACATAAGTCTTCTATGGAAGATCATTGGGTAAATTGTCAAGACGAGTATGAAGTGCGAAGAAGGAACTATAGCAGGTTCAGGCTCCCGCAAATTGCTGATTTTATGTCAGCAGACATCGAGGGCTTATCCGACGATGAAGGGGAAGTCATTCTCCCCTCATTCTTCGCAGATTTAGTTGACTCCCAACCGCTCCCAAGAGTGGATTGGTATGCCAAAGAAAACACGTCTATAGAGGAAAGAACAAGTAGAGTGGTTAGAAATAGCCAACTCTATCTTGACAGCAAGAAATCAAGGAAGGTGATACCTCACAGAACAGAGCCGCTGCAGGTTCAGTCTACACCACCTTCTACTTCAAGAAAGAAGCCTAGGCAGAAGCAGTGGTGCAATCCTCCCCAAGGGATGAGGATGTCAAAGCCTACAAAGCCTAGAACACAGAGGACACATGTGCAGGAAGCCACACACAGCCCTGAAATAGTCATGGTATTGCTGCCCTAGAGCAAGGAATAGAGACTGCTACCCCAGAACCAACAGAAGTTGTTGCTGAGGAGCCAGCAACAATAGTTGCTGAAGAGCCGTTGGCAGAAGTAGCAGAAGAAGCGGCAGTAGAAATGGTGCCTGTTATGGAAACAGAGCTGCCAATATCACCACCATCACAACAGTCGCAAGTCCTCATTGACTTGGACTTGCCACCGAGAGACGTTGCTCCAGCATAATCTCACACATCGGGCATTCAAGGGCCCCATATTCCTCCTACTGAAGTTAGCTGAGTTTCCATTTGGCTTGAAGGCTTCCTAGGAAGAAAAAGGGAAAAACCCTCCTATGAACTTGACTTCATTGAATTCGACCACGTCCCACAAGACATGCCGGCGAAGAAGTTGAAGAAGCAAGTTTACATAGAAAGGAATGCCGAGTGTGAAATTATCATAGAGACTGCTGCCCCACCAATAGAGAAAAGTATACATGAGGTACAAGTAGAAGACTATACATTGTCTAAACTTAACCTCGCGAAGACTACATGACAAGTGGAGGCAGATATTCTTAAAATGGCTTTGGTGAGTGCTCAAGAAAGAATGGCCAAGGATGGAAAAGAAAAAGCAGCCTTAAAGGCTGAAAATCAGCAACTGAGGTCATACATTTCCAGCTTGATGTATGGCACCCCAAACGTATTAGCCTTACCAGTAGGATTGCTAGATCTCTCTGTAGAACAACAACTGATAACATACGGCAAACACTTGAGAGATCAAGTGGAGGAGTTTGTTCTCAAAGGTAGATGTATACTGGCAAATCTATACCAGTTGCGGGATAGAGCACATGGACTTCGTGTAGAGATCTAACAATCAGAACAAAGAGTTGCAGAGAAGAGGCTAGAAGACGAGAGCACAATTGCAGATTTGCAATTGGCATATCAATCAGTCTACTCCGAAGAAAACAAGCAACATCTCTTTGCTTGGAAAGAACAACTGGCGTACAAGGTGAAAGCCTATGACACCCATTCAATAGAGTTGATTGATTACAGACGGGTGGTCGCCACTATTATCAACTTCACAAGAATGTTGGTGATATCATTCCCTCGCATGGAATATCAGTGTGAAGGAGGAGAATACATTGAGATGGTCACTGTACAAAATCAGTTTAGAGATGTCATCCGCAGTACCTTTTTTGATGATCCAGATGGTTGCAAGCTAGCCAAGGTGGCAGCTTTATCAACCAAGTTTGAAGAGGCAACATCTCAGTGTATAGACTTCGGAAATCAACTCACGATAGGTGAGGTAATGCTCAGACGCCACATCATCATTCTGCAGAGCATTAACTCCCCAGAGGTTGACGAAGTCAACGAATGGATAGAAACACTGTTGATTAATGGTGAGTTGTAAAAGCACCAAAGAAGGACATCCTACACCCTCCAAGTGGCATTTATGATACTTGAGTTTGACTTGACGCTTCTTTCCAAGTTAACTCAAGATGACATTAAATGTAATTGGAGTTAACTTGATGCTTCTTTCCAAGTTAACTCCATATCCCATAAATCATGCATTGTCAGATCCCACTGATTAAGGATGTCTAATTGGCTTCCATAATTTGTGGATCTTAGATCTCCACTAAATGTGGATGTCTATTTGGAGGGATACTTTACATTAAAGTTCACCTTTAGTTTACTTTCAGTCAACTGAAGTAGTTTCCAGTTGACTCTTTGTTTACTTTCAGTTAACTGAAGTAGTCTTCCAGTTAACTGCTTGTTCCCCCTTTTTAGGAATAAATCTTGCTAATTGATTAGCAAGAACTCTTTGTTAACTCAAGGAGATTTTGGGGTTGCCCACTCCTTTGAGTTCTATAAATAAGAGCCTTGGGCTTATTGTTTGTTTAACCTTTACTTGCTATGCAAAATTGTTGCGCCATTGTTGCCAATAGCTTTGAAAGCGAATATTTGTTCACTCTTGTATGAGAGTTCGTTGGTTGATTGTAATTGTGCATGATTTTGTGCCTTTGCTATCCCAACCTTTGTAATTCGTTGATGAAGCTTGAAGAAGAATATCAGAAGGCGTTTGCATTTTGATCTACCTATTTAAGTTCTTTCTACCTCTTGTATCAAATAGCTTCTTGTTTCATTTCCCTCCTCGGATAGGGGTTCCTCCTCCTTGGATATTTGTCATTGACAGTTATCGTTTGTTGTTTAATGTATTGTCCTTCAACCTATACTTCGGATGGGGGTTCCTCCTCCTTAGCAAGTTTGTCGGCCAAGACATCATTAATTTGTTGTTTCTTGTAAACCGTTTCCTAGCCCATACCTCGGATAGGGGTTCCTCCTCCTTGGCAGGTCTCAGATCTAGTTTACCGTAAAGAGTGTTTTCTTGTACCAACCTTATCCCGGCATATATCCGAGAGTTCAAAGCCTCGGCCATATTCTCAGGAGACGGCGAATTCAGGTGTTCCAACCAATCCATTCCCGCTCCTATACCCTCATGCTCTGTTTACCTTGAAGGTATTGGATAGATTAAAAGCTAGAATAATCGTAGTTAAGATCTACAGAAACCAGAGAAAAAGCTTAGCTCCGGCGCATTGTGTTTGTGCACCCTTGTGTCGTACCGTTGAAGTACAAAAAGATAGGAACCTTAGTTTACCATTCCCTTCCTTATGTATTGCTTTCAGCAGAGAGGGACTTCTCTTTAAATAACAAAGAAGTGTTGCAAAACATTTGAAATAGTTGAACGTTTACAATCAACACTCCAGAGGTGCTAATTTAAACGCTAACAGGTTTCAGTTGTGGGTTGTTGGGTTTTTTGAACTAATCTAGATTTGAGTGGGAACTTTTGTAGAATACACTTTGTGATCTTGTTACAAGAATTTTCTGATGGAAAATTCATCAAGGAGAATAGAGGTAGATAAATTTTTTGCAAATAATTTTGAAATGTGGAAGCTGAAGATGGAGGATCTGTTAATAGATCGAGATCTATGGGATGCTCTTGATGAGAATGTTTCAAGGTCTGCAAATCCTACACATGCTGCTCAATACGATGTTATGGAATGTAAAGCCAAGGGTCTAATTAGATTGTTTTTGGTAGACTCTGTTTTAATCAATGTCCATAAAGAGCCCTTTGCACAAAAACTATGGAAGAAGCTTGGTGAGATGTATCAAGACAAATCTTTAGTGAACAAGATTTTCTTGAGGAAGAAATTGTATTCCTTGAGAATGGAAGAAGGTGGACGAATTATAAACCACTTGGAAGTATTCAATATGTTGGTGGCTTAGTTGGCATTAGTTGGTGTCAAAATGGATGAGGAGAAATGTCTCATCTTGCTTTTTTCTTTGCCTAGATCGTGAGATTCTCTTGCTATGGCTATTGGGAGTACTTTTGTTGTATTGAAGATTGAAGATATGGTGGGTTCTTTTCTTTCTGAAGAGATGAGGAGGAGCGTATCCATCAGTGCCAAGGAGGCCCTAAATGTTCACAGAAGACCTAAGGAAAGAGGCAAGAAGAATGAAAAGCGTGATAAATCCAAGTCCAAGGGGAGATCCAAATTTCCTGGAAAGTCCAAAGTTATTTGTTGGAATTGTGGTAAACTTGGACATGTTCATAAGAACTACAAAGAAGAAAAGAAGAGAAAGAAGAAATTTGATTTTGATTCTGAGTCTGAGAAGGAAGATGGTGATGCATTCATTGCAGCTTAGGGAACTCGTGCAGGTATTGATGCATGGTTAATTGACTTAGGTGCATCTTTCCATATGACCTTTAATAAATATTCGTTTTCTGAATATGAAGAATTTGATGAAGAAAAGGTGTACTCTATGTTACCGGATTCGCTCATATAGGCCCCGGGTTCGGTCCGCCCAAATTCGCTATGGGTCCACAAATCCGCTTGTGGGTTCGGCCAGGGTTTGGACCCCTGACTGTGGGTCCGGCCAGGGTTCGAAAATTTCAAGCCCAGTTCGAACTCGGGCAAAATTTCGCGCCCAGGCGCGATTTTCAACACGTTTTTTTGTTTTTTTAATATTTTTTTAACTTTTTTTTGACTTTTAAATAGTTTTTTATTCTTTCTAACCCTAATACTTGCCTCTAAAACATGAAATAGGTAAAATGATACTCATTTACCAATTTGTGAATGAGAAAAAAGGATTTTTTGCCTCCATTGCTGAACTTTCTCTTTTGCTTGCACAAGCTGGAATAGACTTTGAAGGCTGATTGTAGATTGTTCAAAGTTGATTGTTGTGCTATTCCTAAGCACTTGCAAGTGTCTATTTGTTGCTAAGAAGATCGTAGAGCAAGATTTCTTCAAAAGAGGTAGGTTTTTTGATATTATTTTTTGTACATTTTTTTTCACAAGTTAACTTCAACTCTTTTGTTTTGTTTTTTACTTTGTTTTGTTTTACTTTTCATTCTTCTAAATGTCTATAACACATGTTCAATTTTTTCATTTTTTTGAAATTAATTAAGTCTTTTAGTTTCAAATTCAATGAATCAATACCAAAATTTCAATATGTTGTGCCTTAGGTATTCACTATTCCGTATTACAATGGCAACCGGTACCTCCTCAGGCTCAATCCAATCTCGTTTCAAAATAAACCCAGCCTCTCCCCTTTGGAAATATGTAGAAATGGTTCAACAACTTCCAGGTGGTGGAGGATATGTTTGGATTTGTAGTCATTGCAATGTTCAATATTCGAGCTCATACAGTCGAGTAAAAGGGCACTTGTGCGGGATCCCTAAAACAGGCATCAAAAATTGTCCAGGTGAAAACAACAATGGCATTCCAAAAGATATAGTGTTGAAATATATTGCTGAGCAAGAAAAGGCAGACCAAAAAACAACCAGTGGTAAAACAAGCCATCCTTTGAAGAAAGGATCTTGATCCATGAAACCCCCTACACCACCTTCTTATTTTCCACCTACAGAAAGCCATCCATTTATGGACATCCCTCAAGAGCAAACCATGCCCTCTTCAAATAAAAGATCTAAGGGACCGTTGGAAGCTTCATTTCAGAATGAGGCAAGAGAGATTGCTGATCAAGACATAGCAAGATGTGTCTATGCCAATGGATTGGCATTCAATGTTGTTAGTTCACCATATTGGCAAAAAATGGTGAAATCTATTAATGAGGCTCCAAAGGGGTATAAGGGCCTAGGTTTTGAGAAGGTGCGTTGCACCTTATTGGAGAAAGAGGTGAAACATGTAGTAGACTCTTTGAAGCCCATAAGGGATTCGTGGATCGAAACAGGGGTGACCATAGTTTCTGATGGATGGAAAGATGCAAGAAATCGCCCATTGATCAATGTTATTGCCGTGTCCCCTAAAGGGGCAATGTTTTTGAGGCATGGATTGTAGAAGGGCCAGTGGAAAGGTCCATTGTTAGTGACATCCTTTGCCAAGCTATTGAAGAAGTGGGCCATCAAAATGTTGTGCAAGTTGTAACAACAATGCCAAAAAATTGTAGGCTGTTTGGGTTATTGGTTGAGGAGAAGTATCCACACATTGGACACCTTGTGCTGTCCACAATCTAATGCTACAAAAAATTGGATCCAAAATTGAATGGATCAAAGCGAGGTGTATGCGAGTGAAGACATCCAAATGTTTGTCACCAACCACCATATGACACAAGGAATATTTAGACAATTCTCAAAATTGGAGTTGTTGAAGGTAAGTTAATTCTCAATATTTTTAAATTTTGAATTTTCTTTTAATTTTAATTTTTAAATTTTGATTTTGTATATTTAAATTATATTTTAATTTTAATTTTGATTTTCAAACAGGTTGCCGAGACCCGTTTTGCCTCCAACACAATTGTGTTGAGACGACTTATAAAGGTTCGTGAGGCACTATGTGCCATGGTAATCAGCCCTAATTGGGTTGTATGGAGGCAATCTAGCAATGAAAGGGCAAATAGGATCAAGCAAAGGATCCTAGATGATGGTTGGTGGGATCGTGTTGAGTATCTCGTCAGTTTCACCGAGCCCATACTGAGCATGATCCGTTACATTGACTTGGATAGACCTTGTTTGGGCGAAGTATATGATGGTATCGACTCAATGATTGAGAAGATGAGATCCATCATCAATGCAAAAGAGGAAGATCCTGAAGAAAAATTCTTCAAAGAGCTACAGGAAATCATGGTTGATAGATGGAACAAAATGACCACTCCCTTGCATCTTCTCGCTTTTGCATTGAGTCCCAAATATTATAGCCCTGAGATACTTTCTACTTCATCAAGAGTTGCTCCATATAGGGATGGTGAAGTGGCCCAAGGGTACAAGGCAGCAATTCGTAGAATCTTCAGTGATCGTGACCAACGTGATCGAGTGAGGGCTGAGTTTATGGCTTTTGCATGCTCTGGGAGTGTTGATCAGAATATGGATGCTCTTCGAGACAAGTGCAGGGTGGATGCTCATAGTTGGTGGTACTTCCATGGGCAAGAATACATGCACCTCCAACCTATTGCAATAAAAGTTTTATCCCAAGTAAGTTTTATATTTGTAATTTTAATTTTAATTTTTAATTAATAATTTTGTTTAGTTAAATTTTGTAACTCTTAACTATTTATTAATTTAATTTGGTCTTAATAGGTTGCTAGTTCATCCTCTTTTGAGAGGAATTGGAGCACATACTCCTTCATCCACTCAATAAAATGCAATAGGCTACATTCAAAAAAGGCTGAGGACTTGGTGTATGTGCATTCAAACTTGCGCCTCCTTACACACAAACATAGTTCCTAAAAAGGAGACACGAGGTGGGATATTGAGCCAGAGCAGCTTGACTTGGATGCTTCCACAAGTCACTTAGCTGCACTTGATATTGATGATGACTATTAGCCTGAAGCAACTACTGAGCATGAGAGTGATAGTGTCAGTGCTAGTGTTGGTGCTAGTGGCAGTGCTTGTGCGAGTGTTACTAATGCTCTTTGTGGTTCTACACAAAATGTAGCAATATGATTCAGATTGATGAATGATCAATAATCATTAATGGCTGATTGTAAACACTTGACATTTTTATGTTTGAAGTTTGAACTTTAATTTATAATTCTATATCATGACATTTGACTTTTGAGTATAAAGTGGTGGTGTATTTTTGCTATGTTATTTGACTATTAATATGGTGGTGTATTGTGAACTTAATTACTGCGGCAAATATGTATCTATTTCTGATTTTATATGTTTTTGGTATTACCGAACCCAAAACGAACGCAACCCCAATTTTTTTTTTTCTCAAACCGGCAAACCGGGTTCTCGAATAATGGTGTACATTATTCAAACTTGCACTTGCATTTTTATGTTACACACAAACATAGTTCCTATATCATGACAGTTTGACACAGTATAGGTGGGGATGGTGTTTTCAGAGCAGCTTGACTTTGGATGCTATGGTGGACAAGTGCACTTAGTTGCACTTGAATTACTACGGCAACTATGAAACAACTATTCAATCAGATTTTATATGTGTGGTGCTACCTTGGAACGCAACTTGTGCGAGTGTTACAAACCTCTTTGTGGTTCTACACAAAATGTAGCATCTAATGTTGCTAATGATGCTGCTTTTTTGGATGACCCATATGATTCAGATTGATGAATGATCAATAATCATTAATGGCTGATTGTAAACACTTGACATTTTTATGTTTGAAGTTTGAACTTTAATTTATAATTCTATATCATGACATTTGACTTTTGAGTATAAAGTGGTGGTGTATTTTTGCTATGTTATTTGACTATTAATATGGTGGTGTATTGTGAACTTAATTACTGGGCAAATATGTATCTATTTCTGATTTTATATGTTTTTGGTATTACCGTTTTTTTTTTCTCAATCTTCTCGAACCCGAACCCGTGACCTTATTTAAATATTGTTGGCCGTGGTTAAGTTAGAATCAGGTTTCCTGATTAGGGTAGAATAAAAAAGATTAATGGTGTGTTGCATATCCTTGGTTTAGCACAAAATTTGTTATCTATGAGCAAACTAATAGATGCGGGTGTGGAGGTAGTATTTTCAGATGCAGGATGCAAGATGGTCATAGGTGCTATGGTGATTGTTAGAGTTGTCATATATGGCATATTGTATAAGCTTGATGCATGCAGTGTTGAGTGCAATAGTACTTCTGTGAAAAACAAGTCTGTGGAAGAAGTGAGGGTTTCACCTTCAGCAGATGGTCATGGTTTTTGGGTACCCAAGGGTGCTCTTTCTTTTGAATCAAAGTTACTTGCAGAGAAAACTATGTTATGGCACTAGAGACTTTGCCACATTGGAGAAAAGGGTCTAAGGACTTTGAAAAATAAAAACCTCCTTGAAGGTCTATCTGATTGTAATCTTGAATTTGATTTCTGTGAGCATTGCATTTATGGAAAACAAATCTGTGTTCAGTTTTAATCGAATTCTCATAAATCTTGTGGTGTATAGGATCGTATTCATTTTGATGTGTTTGGTTATGTAGATGTTCCTTCAATTGGTAAATCCACATATTATGTTTCATTTATTGATGATTATAGTAGGACATGGGTATATTTTCTAAAGAGTAAATTGAAGTTTTCAATCAATTTAAAGAATTTAAAGCAATGGTTGAGTTGCAAACTAGAAAGAAAATAAAATGTTTGAGGACCAATAATGGTGGTGAATTTTGCTCTAATGATTTTGATAAATTCTGTAAAGATTGTGGTATTTATAGACAGAAGGCAATCTCTGTATTCTCCACAACAGAATGGAGTTGCAGAAAGAATGAACAGGACATTGATGGAGAAGGCTAGGAGTATGTTGAGTGGGGCTGGTTTAGTACAAAGATTTTGGGTTGAAGCTGTTGCCACTGCTTGTTACCTGATTAATAGATCTCCTACATCAGCGCTTGTTGATAGGACGCCTATGGAGACTTGGTAGGGTCACAAGCCTTCATTAAGACATCTTAGAGTTTTTGGTTATGAGGCATATGCACATGTGCCAGAGGAGAAGCGAACAAAGTTGGAGAACAAGGTTGTGAAATGTATCTTCATCAGATACAGTTATGGTGTGAAAGGATACAAGCTTTGGGATCCCATTGTACAAAAGGTAATACATAGTAGAAGTGTTATTTTCAGAGAAACTAAGCTTTCTTCTGTTACATTGCAGCCAGAACAAAGTAAACAAGAAGATGTGATTCAAGTTCTTTCTACACCTGAGAAAGTTGAATCAAGGCCTATGGATAGACAAGAAGTTGAAGAGAGCTCATCTAGCTCTGAATCTTCAGAAGAGGAGGAAGAACCTCCAACTCAGCTTGTTCGTAGGTCTACAAGGCATAGACAATCACCTGAAAGGTATTCACCTGATGATCAAAGATGTATTTTTTCTTTGAATACTAACATGGATGAACCCAAATCGGTAGAAGAGGCATTAGGTATGAATGATGCAAAATCTTGGAAGATTGCTATGGATGAAGAAATGGCAGATTTGAAAAAGAATGATACATGGGATCTTGTACCATTACTTGAAGGATGAAAACCTATTGGTTGCAAATGGGTGTTTAAGAAAAATATTGGTTCAGATGGAGGTATTGAGAAGTACAAAGCAAGGTTGGTTGCAAAAGGTTACTCTCAAGTTGAGGGTGTTGATTATGGTGAGATATTTTCTCCTGTTGCAAAAATGACATCCATTAGATTTTTGCTTTCTGTTGTTGCTGCTTATGATTTAGAGGTTGAACAAATGGATGTGAAAACTGCTTTTCTTCATGGTGACTTGGAGGAGGATATTTATATGACACATCCAGAGCACTACATGGTGAAAGGTAAAAGTAAATTGGTTTGCAAATTGAAGAAATCTTTGTATGGCTAAAACAGTCCTAGGATGTGGTACTAGAAATTTGATACATATCTGTTGAGTTTGGGATTTGAGCATTCTAAATCAGATCATTGTGTTTATTATAAAACTGATGGTGATCATTTTTTGTGTATTGCATTATATGTTATTTATTGGTAGAGGGAAATGTATGATTTCAGAACTAAAGTGTCAACTTGTTGCTAAATTTGAAATGAAAGATCTTGGTGTAGCTAAACACATTCTTGGGATGAAAATTAAAAAGGACAGAGTGAACAAAAAGCTATGGCTTGGCCAAAGTAAGTATGTCAATTGAATTTTACAGAGGTTTGATATGTAGGATTGTAGACCATTGTGTGTTCTTGTTTCAGTTGGAACAAAGTTATCTATTTTAGATTGTCCAACATCCCCATCAGAGATGGAAGACATGAGCAAAGTACCTTACCAGAGTGCAGTTGGAAGTTTGATGTATGCTATGGTTTGTACAAGACCAGACATTCAAGCAGTGGGAGTTCTTTCTAGATATATGTCTAATCCTGATAGAGTTCATTGGGATGTAGTTAAAAGATTCTTCAAATATTTACACGATACCTCAGATTATTCATTGTGTCATCATAGTAATATGACTGAAGATGAGATTTCCCTTAAAATTCATGGTTATGTGGATTCAAACTAGGTAGGTGATGTTGATAGCAGACAATCCATCAGTGCTTATGTGTTTACTAAGTACTTTATTTGGTGGTGTGATTAGTTGGATGAGTAAGCGACAGGCTGTGGTTGCTTTGTCCACTACTGAAGCAGAGTATATGGCAGCTACTCATACTTGTAAAGAAGCCATTTGGCTTAAAAGACTGTGTTCATTTATTGGAATAAAATAAGGTGCAATTACAATTTATTGCTATAGTCATAGTGCGATATGTCTAGCCAAGAACCCGACATTTCATGCCAGGACCAAGCAAATTGATGTACAATATCATTTTGTTAGAGGTATGGTTGAAGATGGCAGGGTAAAGTTGGTTAAGGTAGAGACTTTGATGAATGTTGCTGATTCTTTAACTAAACTTGTGAGCATAGAGAAGTTCATATGGTGTTCAAAGACTATGGGCCTTTCGGCCCCTAGCAATTGAGAGATGATGTTTATACCCCTCCCGTTGCTTTTGCAAGGTTTTCAACAAGTGGGAGACTTGTTGGGAAAATGTGTCTCAACCTTGCAATTTCATAAGGTATTGTTGATACATAAGGTGTTGATGTTATAGCAGCTTCAGGCTCATCCTTCCAGCCTCGATTCAAGACATAAAATTGCATATAGCCTATTGGCTATTTATTTTATTGAGATAATTAAAGTGAAGAGGCGCTTCACTTGGCAACAATATAATTTCTAATTGGGCCGACCTTCCTTGTAATTCACATCTTTTATTTGTAATTATATTTTTATATTGTGGCCGACCTTGCTCTTGAAGAGGTGTGACCTCTCTCACACATTGTATAAATACAAGTTCATTTCCATCCATTCATCATCAAGCAAGTTCGATTCATTCTTCCATTCATTCAAGTGCAAATTTCATCAAGAGCAGATTTTCGACTTCAAGGAAGAGCAGATTATATTCTATCATTGCATCTAGAGTTGGTGCTGAATATTGGCCTTGAGATTGTCTCATTGTAAAGAGAATTGTTGCCATCTTTTATATATATATAAGAGAGATGTTTGTTGCTGGGTTTTTCTCCCTCAAGTGGAGGGTTGTCCCAGGGTATATGCTGTGTTTATGTGTCTGAGTTTAAATTAAATTTTTGCTTTTATATCTGATCATAAAAACTAACATGGTATCAGAGCGGGTTAGGCAGAATATCTGATCAGATTTGTCTGAGCAATTCATATGAATTTCGAATAATTCTGAGCCTCTAATTCAACCATGACTTCACAATTTTGCTTGCTGAGCATCTTATCACTTCTCAGGGGACCTCCATTAGTAGTTGTGACTGAAGGAAAATCAAGTGATAAATCACAAATGTGCTGATTTATTGAGGCTTCAAAAACATTTGTCTTAAGTTTACATGGTTGCTGCTACAGTGACGCTACAGTGACTTATTGAAGACTCCAGCATTTTGAAGGTTTCATGTTATTGCTACAGTGAGCTACAGTGTTGCTACAGTAGTTATCCTCAAATTAGCTATTTTGGGAGCATCTTTGACATCCTTTGGTGGTGATTCCAATTGAGGGGCAGATCTGAATATTTATACAGTGTTCTGAGACTGATCTGTGGCTGTCTCGAGCCTTACACTAGCCACA
Organism: Sequoia sempervirens; assembly: GCA_007258455.2. NCBI lineage: Eukaryota > Viridiplantae > Streptophyta > Pinopsida > Cupressales > Cupressaceae > Sequoia > Sequoia sempervirens. The sequence continues at coordinate 23,306 of VDFB02295896.1, forward strand.
CGTCCCTCCATAGCCCAGCTGAACATTACTTTGTTAATGCTGGACTGATTCAAGGGCAGTCATACCATTGGAGCATCATACTTAGTGATTTCTATGAAGATTGCAGATCTGAACAGAAGCAACTTCCTAGTTCTTATCTTAATCATGCAATCGAGTCTTCACCTCTGTTCGAGTTTCCTTGAGAGATTGGGCTTGGCGCATCCCTGTGGCTGTGGCATTTAGATGTGTATTGGGATCTTGGTTCTCATTGGTGCGACCGGAGGTCTTCATTCCTACATGTCACTCGCACCCAGTCTCTCTATACCAGCTACAGATGCTCGACTAGTGAGCCTCACGCAAGGACAGTCTAGATGTGGACGCAAGTTGTCGCTTGAGCCATAGCAAGTTTAGTCGGGTTGAGTAAAATGGTTGAAACCAAATCAAGTAAGAGATAAGTGTTTCATATTTTTTTAATATGTCTTGCGAGCTGGAAGTTACTTTGATTCTGAGTTAAGATGAGCCTTTGAGAGGAGAAACAATTTTCTGTGCAATGTGAAGTTTGTGGTGTACCAATTGAAAGAGATAAGTATTTGTTTGTACCCTTGAAATCATTTTCTTTTGGGCTGAATTTCAGTCCGCTAAGTTGTGCAGATCTGACATCGTTTGTTTGATCATGTGTGTAGTAAAGATCGTGTCTTTCTCTTGAATAGTGATCCCTGGGATGAGATCGTTTGGAGACACCTTTCATTCATTGTGAGATGTTCATGCTAGTTGTGAAAGTTTTTGAGTGTGACTCAGAGATAAAAAGAGAACTACAATCTCAGTTGTGATTGGTTGATCACATCGATACTATTCTCCTTGTGCATGGACTATGATGATGCCTTGAGAGGCCTGATCCTATATGTTGGCTACATAATATGTCTAAGAAATCTCAGTTGAGCAGATTATCTTTTATTGTGCTAAGATTAAGCTTTCAAGAGGAGTAAAAGATGGAAGAAAGATATATCAGAATCAATAAAGATAAGTCTTTTTATCCCTTTAATTTGATCTTTTGATATTCGCTACATATTTCACTCATAGTTTGATTCTTATTTATAAACCATTATTAATCCTTTAAAATGCAGGTTGAATCAAGAAGCAATTGAATGAGTTTACTCAATGATATTCAGAGGGAGTTAAAATTCGAGGATTCAAGGCTTGAGTTGAGAGCATGTTTGAGAAAAGGATTGAGATTCTATCAATGATAGGATTTCACTTCCGGAGGATTTCTTTGCAATCTCTGAGGCAGGGATCAAGAGGAAGTTTTGTAACTCACTGAGAAGAAGTGAAGATTACTGTATTGCAAGACTAGGTGCATGGAGGACCTCTTCAAGCTGCTGAGATCAAAATTGCTCAAGACAGTCATCTGGATTTGACATTGGTAGCTCCGCAAACCTATTCAGAATAGAGTGATCTGGGATGAGGTCGAGGAGGACTATCCCAAACTCTCTACAGTACCAAAGGTGTGTGTTGGAAAAACATTTCTCTAAGGCAAGCATTGCAGACAATCTTGGACAAAGAGGTCAGAAGGTTGATGCAAGTACTTGAAGATTCAGAGGGAGCCTGCTGAACTTGAAGAAGATGGTGATCTAGTTGATCTTGGTTCTTTATGTTGATTTATTTCTTACTAGAGAAGATCACATCATTATCAAATGCAAGGAGTTAGCTTCTGAATTTGAAATGAAGGATCTTGGATACATGCATTATTTGCTTGGTTTAGAAGTATGGCAGAGGCTTAGTGAGATCATTCTAAGTCAAGGAAAATACACAATAGACATCCTGAAGAGACTTGGTATGATGGATTGCAAATCCATGTCTACGCCTATGGATACCAACTTTCAAAAACTTAAGGAGGCTGTAGTTAGTTCAGATCTAGTGGATCCTACTATGTACAGACAGTTGATTGGATCGTTGATGTATCTAGTCAATACTAGACCAGATATTTGCTATGCAGTGAGTTCTTTCAATCAATTCATGTATGAACCAAGGCAAATACATCTAGTTGCAGCGAAAGCATATCCTGAGATACTTGCGTGGCACAGTTGGGTATGGCTTGAGATATTCTTCTGGTGTGGACTTGAAGTTGCATGGATATTCTGATTTTGATTGAGTAGGGTGTGTTGTTGATCGGAAGAGCACCTCTAGATGTTGCTTTAGTTTGGGGTCTGCGATGATATCCTGGTGTAGCAGGAAGCAGTCTTCAACGACACTAAGTATAGCAGAGGCCGAGTATATTGCAGCTTGTGTGGCAGCTTGAGAAGTAGTGTGGCTTCAAAAGCTTCTTGCAGGATTGTTTGGACAATCGATGGAGCCGACTATCATTCATTGTGATAATCAAAGCTGTGTGAAGCTTTCTGTCAATCCAGTGTTTCATGACATAACTAAACATGTTGAGATCAAATGCCACTATATCAGAGATATGGTAATGAGGAAAGCAATCCAATTGAAGTACATCAGCACTGATGAGCAGATGACATATATTCTCTCCAAGCCTCTCTCCAGAGTAAAGTTTGTGTACTTTCGAGACAAGCTTGGTATTGTGGAGAATGAAGCCCTAACTGAGAGGGAGACTCAACATCAGTGATCTGTGATTTGCTTTAATGCATTTCTCTGTGAGAGAGATTTGAGGTGCAAGCCCTTGTTAATGCATTTCTCTGTGAGAGAGATTTGAGGTGTAAGCCCTTGTTAATGCATTTCTCTCTATAAGAGAGATTTGAGGTGTAAGCCCTTGTTTAACACATTTTTATGTTTGAGAGAAATTTGAGGTGAAATCCCTTGTTTCCACCCTTTGGGAGTAGCCATGGTGGATGTCATGTGTGTGACTCCATGACAACATCACGTGAGAGTTCGTGATGATTTTCTTGTACTTGCGCTTTTCACCCTCTGGGAGTAGCTATGGTGAATGTCACGATGAGGTGACGACATCACGTTGAGTGATTCCGTGATGAGCACTTGTGCATGCATACCATACATGGGAGTAGCCATGGTGGTTGATATCACGATGAGGTGATATGTTCCTTTTCAACATATGGGAGTAGCCATGGTGGTTGACATCATGATGAGGCGATGTGTATTGTATAGCTGGAAGTATTACTCCCTAGCTGAGAGGCAGTGTTGATGTTATAGCAGCTTTGGGCTCATCCTTCTAGCCTCGATTCAAGACATAAAATTGCATATAGCCTATCAGCTATTTATTTTATTGAGATAATTAAAGTGAAGAGGCGCTTCTCTTGGCAACAATATAATTTCTAATTGGGCCAAACTTCCTTGTAATTCACATCTTTTATTTGTAATTATATTTTTATATTGTGGCCGACCTTGCTCTTGAAGAGGTGCGACCTCTCTCATACATTGTATAAATACAAGTTCATTTCCATCCATTCATCATCAAGCAAGTTCGATTCATTCTTCCATTCATTCAAGTGTGAATTTCATCAAGAGCAGATTTTCGACTTAAAGGAAGAGCAAATTATATTGTCATTGCATCTAGAGTTGGTGCTGAATATTGGCCTTGAGATTGGCCTCATTGTAAAGAGAATTGTTGACATCTTTATATATATAAGAGAGATGTTTGTTGCTGGGTTTTTCTCCCTCAAGTGGAGGGTTTTCCCAGGGTATATGTTGTGTTTATGTGTCTGAGTTTAAATTAAATTTCTGCTTTTATATCTGATCATAAAAACTAACATAAGGTACTATTAATCCGACGATGATTGCGGGAGGCGCCAGGGGGGGGGGGGCGGATGGGTTTGGGGCAGTGCGCCCGAAACCTATATTTTATTTATATTTTATTATTGTAAATCTGGACCATTCATCATTATGTCTCATATTTGATGGTCGATATTTTTGTTGGTTTGACTTTCCCTAGAAGGCAACCCTATTTTATGAGGGCGTTGTATTTCGACTGTGTATTGTGATAAATTCTGAGTTTGATAGCAGTCGTGTTGCCTTTGGATCTTTGGTTGGTGATACTCCTGTGAGAAGCTTGCTCTGCAAGTATATTGTAATCTTTGTGATTTCTGAATAATATATTGGGCGGCTTTTGGAGTGTGGGGTTATTCTCCCGGAAGGGTTTTCCCCACTTAAGTCACTGTGTTGTGGTATGCATGATATTTATGTTTATTTCTATTTAAGTTTTTGTAACTATTAAAGATTTGTAAAAGTTTTGCATTATTCTCCTCTCAAGATTAGTGTAGGAAGTTGTTTCGCTACGTTAGCTTCCTTACATTCCACACATGCAATCAACCCAAATAGGTTGCCAATTCTTGCAAGGGTCCAGGGGCAGTGCGCCCGAAACCTAAAATTTATTATTGTAAATATGGACCGTTCATCATTATGTCTCATATTTGATGGTCGATATTTTTGTTGGTTTGACTTGCCCTAGAAGGCAACCCTATTTTATGAGGGCGTTGTATTACGACTATGTATTGTGATATGTTCTGAGAGTTTGATAGCGGTCGTGTTGCCTTTGGATCTCTGGTTGGTGATACTCCTGTGAGAAGCTTGCTCTGCAAGTATATTGTAATATTTGTGATTTCTGAATAATACGTTGGGCGGCTTTTAGAGTGTGGGGTTATTCTCCCGAAAGGGTTTTCACCACGTAAAACACTGTGTTGTGGTATGCATGATATTTATGTTTATTTTTGTTTAAGTTTTTGTAACATTAAAGATCTGTATAAGTTTTGCATTATTCTCCTCTCAAGATTAGTGTAGGAAGTTGTTCCACTATCTTAGCTTCCTTACATTCCACGCATGCAATCAACCCAAACAGGTTGCCAAGTCTTGCAACTCTGATACGACTGTAATATCCCACATAGGATATTTCTGTTTTTTTTTTTCTAATTTTATTTAATAAAGTGTCCTTATAATATTTAATAAAGTGGCTTTATAATATTTAATAAAGTGACTTTATAATATTTATTATTTTTTATGTCACTTTAATCAAATTAATTATAAATAAAGTTATCCTTACAATTTAATTTATTTGGACAACTTTATAAATAGTTAATATAATTTTATTCCCTTATAACTCCATTATTTAGCTTATGGGAATAAAATAAGCTAAATATCAATATTTGCCATTACTCAGAAAAATGGGGACATTACACATCACGATTAGGGACAATCCACTCTTCGAAAAATCAATAATCTAAGTACATCACGATTCAAAGCACAATAATTCTTTATTATGATTTTTTTCATTATTTAATTTTAAGTACAAGTATTGTTTTCTAAATCTATTCCCTTCTTAAGTGAGTTGTCACCCCCAATGACTGCCTGCATTAAAGATGGCCAGGTCAATACCAGGTTTAGTAGGAGTATGTAATGTCCCCTTCTCATCAGTGATCAGCATTGGCATTCTTCAGTCTATTCCGGAACCCGTAGACTGGAATGAGGAGGAAATTAGGGTTTCATGGGCTTGGCTTTTGTAGCATTTCATTTTATTTACTATTTTTAGTAAATGATGGTTGTGGCAGTATGCAGTTGGTTGTCTTCAGTCTTCTCTTCAGTGAGCAAATTATTGGTTGTTTCAATATCTTCCTCTCAAGCCTTATTTGTTGAAATTTACTAAGTATTGGCATAAGTGTTATATTTTTCAATTGACCCCTTGGCCTAAGGATACAACTTGCAAGTTGTTTTAAAAAGGGGACTTGAAGGGTACGCCTTGTCATAAGGTGATATTAATATTTTATATTTTTGAATTTATGCTTGGAGGAAAGTGGACGCCACTTTATGAGTAATATATTTTTATGAAGTTTGAAAATAAGGAGAATTCAAATGGTTGTCTTTTGGCGTGCCAATTGAGGAAGTTGAAGAGTTTCTCTTTTCTTATAAAATGAAGACATGACTCCAGCATTGGTTATCCATCAATTACCATATTGTTATGCTGTCAAAATGACTATGGACATTTTGCTATTGCTTCGAGGATGCTACCTCCTAGCCCATTCCCAATTTCGTGTTTGAAATACAACACCTAGTTGGAACATTGCTGCTTCTCACATCAGACTAGCAGATTGAGCAATAAAGATTGAGAAATTTGGTGAATTCTACAGTTTTGAAGTTCCTGGTTTTGCTACAGCTGAAGCTGTTTTCTGTTCGTATCTTGCTGAGTGATTTTTATTTGGTTCTGGGTGTTTGAGCAATCTAATTGTTGACTGGAGGCGCCAACTTCCACCAAAAATCAGATTTTATTTTGAAGTTGTTGATTTTATATTGCAAAGTCGATTTTCTCAAGGGGCCGTACCATTTAGAGCTGCATTGGGATTCGTGCCAAATAAATTAAGGACTTTGGTTGCTGTTTCTGGATTCTAACTTGGGCGCCAGACTTGTATGGTGCATTTGCAACTCGTTTCACGTCATTCGGAGAAGAATTGAGTGAGTTATGAAGATTTCATTGATTCTCATAGTTGCAGATTGATATTTCCAGTTTCACAGTTTTGTATCAGTTTGTAGTAGTTCTGATTTCTGATTTATTATCTGCTGTTAGAAAGTTCTACAAACATTGAAAAACATCTATCCATCTTGTGTTTGAAGATCATTGTAATTTCTAAGTAATTTTGCAGCTTATTATTCATTTGTACAAACTGCAAACAGTAGTACTGTTCCAGTTTTTAATTGCTGCAATTTCTTTCTGTATCTTCTTACATAAGTCCCCTGGATGGTTTACCGCCAGTGTGGTTAATTTTATTGTAATAACTTTTACCCACTCATAGTGGTGAATCCCCACAGTTCTGTGGATGCCCGCCGCAGCGGATGAATTGCTTTCATTTGTAATCTTTTCCCCCCACTGTTTGGTGGTAGCGTGGAATTGTTTCTCATGGCTGGTTATCCGCCTAATAGTTCTTAATTTCAATTTCTAGACTCCGTCATATGTTAGCACCTCGCCCTCAGTGGGATCTTGAGTGCACATTCTTGACGTTGAGTAGTTCTTCTATTCCAATTCAGTTTCTTCAGTTCAAGCTTCAGCATCTTCCATTCAAGTTCAGATTTTAATTTGAGGCTAACGCTAATCATATCATCTATTGCTGGTTATTTTGTGTTATTCCTTCGAAAAAATTGGTTAGCATATTTCAGTGGTATCAGAGCAGAAGACCCTGCCATCCTGTGGCAAATTGCAGTGGTTAACTGATGAGTGAAAAAGACACTAGGCCATACACCAGAAGTCAGGCCAGAAATCAGCATCAGTTTCCGCTCGTTCCAGAGGCAGATACCTTCTCAGAAGTTCTAAGAGACCTTGGTAAAACAGTGGAAGGTTCAGATAATTCAGTGGAAGTGGTTGATCACACAACAGTAATAATGTCAGATTCAGTAAGAAGAGATAATGAAGAAAGGGATAGAGTGGAAAAAAAGTTTGACGGGATGATAGACATGATGTCCCGTTTATTATCCAAGTTGGATCAGCAAGCAGCTCAGAGTATTATTCAGCCCCAAAATAACTCAGCTGGAGAAAATAGTGGAGTGAATGGAAATAATAATATTGGCAGTCCTGAGGTGAATACTAGGGACAGAATTGTAGGTCAGCATACTACAATTCATAGTGGGTCATCCTCTAGACCCCTCTTTCCTGTTTTCACACCAAGGGAAGAGCAACAACCAGTTGAGGCTACTCCAAACTTTGCTGATGATGCTCGTCAAGCCTATATGGAGTATGTGTCTTTACCTCTTGACTTGAGAGGAGCATGGACCTTTGATCAATTCATGAATCAAAGGAGTCGGAGAAATGGTGGAAGAAATGATCAACGTCCTCCTGCAGGCCCTAGAAATGATTTTTACCAAGCTTTGGGAAAGATCACTATGGAACATTTTGATGGTGGTAACAAGTGTACAGCCAGGTCATGGGTGCAAAAGTTAGATAACTACCTCTCCCTTAGACCTATGCCGGAAGAAGATGCTATCAAATTTGCTACCTTACACTTAGATGGCATAGCTCATGAATGGTGGACTCACGGTTTGGTCACTCTTGGCCACAACCTTATTCGCACTTATGGAGAGTTTACAAATAAGCTGATTGAGAGATTTGACACCAAAGATCCGGAATTGAAGTTTAGAGAATTGGCACAGTTGAAACAGCAAGGATCTTTAGAAAGTTATGTGGCTGATTTTCAGAGGTTGTCAGTAATGGTGCCCAACATTACTGAAAGAAGACTTGTAGTCCTTTTTGCTGAAGGTTTAATGGAGCCATTGAAGGGTTGGGTCAAAGCATTTGATCCTCCAACATTGGATGAAGCTATCAAGAAAGCTAGGAGCATGGAATTGGCAGCCCCAAGACCTAAATTTCACTCAAAAACATTCAGCCATAAGAAGGATAAAAAGCCATCTTCAAATCTGCCCAAGAAGTTTCCACCAAGGCTGTCCGAAGAGCTCAAAGAACAGCTTAGAAAGGATGGAGTTTGCTTCACTTGTCGTGAGCCTTGGGTGAAAGGCCACCGTTGCTATGGAAGAGGCAAAGTAGTTCAAATGGAGGGCTATTCTGATTATGGATCAGAATCTGATTCGTCTGATCAGCAATACGAATCAGCAAGTAGTGAAGGTGAAGAAGTTCAAGAAGACAAGTCCGAAGAGGTTGGAGATAGTAGTGCTTTTGCACAACTATCCAGTTTTCAAAAGAATGAATCTTTTAGGGTTCATGGAGTGGTAAATTCACAAAGGATAGTTGCCCTAATTGATACTGGAGCAACTCACAATTTTATTGATGAAGGGCTAGTTGCTAGAAAAGGTTTAAAGACTGAAAATTTTGATGGTTTCAAAGTAATGGTTGCGGATGGTTTCACTATGTCTTGCACAAGGAGAATTCCTAATCTATCTTTGCAATTAGGGAATCATGAAATTAAGGATGATTTTTATGTGGTGGGTATAGGAGACACTGATGTTGTGTTGGGCATACAATGGCTGCGATCTCTTGGTGAGATCACATTGAATTTGCAAACCATGGAGCTGAAATTTCAGTCTAATGGAAGGAAGGTTGTTTTAAGAGGGATGTCAAATGGAGGCCCTCGAATTGTTTCGTTGAAAAGGATGGAAAGGCTGATCCGCCATGATCAAGTTGAATGGGCTGCTGAATGTATGGTTTTACCAGCTGATCCGGTTGAGGAAAAAAGGCAATATCATCCTGATATTCAAGCCTTACTTTCAAAGAAAAGTAAAGTCTTTGGAAGCTTACCTCCTGGAAGACCTCCTGAAAGAGGTTCTGAACATGTGATTGAATTAGAAGAAGGAGCAAAACCAGTCATTACTACACCTTACCGCTATCCAAAGAGGCAGAAAGATGAAATTGAAAAGGCCATCAAGGAGCTGTTGGAAAGTGGTTTTATTAGACCAAGCAAGAGTCCATTTGCCTCAGCAGTAGTGCTGGTCAAAAAGAAAGATGGTACAATGCGTATGTGTGTTGACTATCGCGCATTAAATCAGAAAACCATCAAGAATAGATATCCTATCCCTAGGATTGATGAGCTTATTGATGAGCTCCATGGGGCAATGTTCTTCTCAAAGATTGATCTTCGTTCGGATATCACCAAATCAGAATGAGGGAGGAGGATATAGAAAAGACAGCATTTAGATGCCACTTTGGGCATTTTGAATTTCTTGTCATGCCTTTTGGTTTGACAAATGCTCCAGCCACATTCCAATCTTGTATGAACAAGATTTTTAGACAGCAGTTGAGGAAGTTTGTGCTCATCTTCTTCGACGATATTCTCATATTCAGTAAGTCTTGGGAAGAGCACCTTAAGCATTTGGAAGAAGTGCTTACCATTTTAGAGGCGGAATGTCTATTCGCCAAAGAGTCAAAGTGTGAGTTTGGGATGGAAGAACTTTTATACCTTGGCCACATTATCAGCTCAAAGGGTGTGAAAGTGGATCCAGAAAAGATAAGGGCCATTCTTGATTGGCCAACTCCTAAGACTATTTCTCATTTGAGAGGTTTTTTAGGGTTATGTGGATTCTATAGAAGATTTGTAAAAGGTTATTCTCATCAAGCTGCACCTTTGACAGATCTTACAAAGAAAGGAGCTTTTCTTTGGACTAAGCAAGCACAAGAGGTTTTTGATAAGTTTAAACAAATCATGAGTTCGTGTCCAGTATTGGCACTTCCGGATTTCTCAAAACCTTTTGAATTACAATGTGATGCTTCAGGAGAAGGAGTTGGAGCTGTCCTAATGCAAGACAAACATCCTATTGTCTTCGAGAGTAGAAAGTTGAGAGGGGCAGAAAAAACTTACTCTATTTATGACAAAGAGATGCTTGCCATCATGCATGCTTTGTCTAAATTCCGTCAATACTTGGTGGGAAGTAAATTTGTTGTTAAGACTGATCAAAACAGTCTTAAACATTTTATGCGCCAAAAGGAATTGAATGAAAGGCAGCAAAAATGGGTAAGTAAACTCCAAGCATATGACTTTGACATTGAATACGTCAAAGGAAAAAATAATATAGTTGCTGATGCACTTTCTAGAAGGCCTCATTTGCAGTCAATTTGTGAGTTATCAGCAGATTGGAAAGAATTAATTGCTGCTGATTATGTTAAAAATCAGTTTGCAGCCAGCTTGTTAGAAGGTCAATTGGTTGATGGAAGGTATAAGTTGGTTGATGGATTAATTTATTATAAAGATAGAATCTTTTTAGTACAAGAATCTAAGCTTAAGAAAAAGATTCTACAAGCTTTTCATGATGTTCCCCTTGCTGGTCATCAAGGGATTTTCAAGACTTACAAGCAGATTCGTGAACGATTCACTTGGAAAGGTTTGAAAGATGAAGTCTTGAATTACATTAGAGAGTGTCCTACTTGTCAAAGGAATAAAAATGAACACGCTTTTCCTGCTGGTTTACTTCAGCCCTTGCCTATTCCAAATCAGAAGTGGGAAAGTATTGCCATGGATTTTATCACGGGGTTGCCCAAGGTGCAAGGACGTGACTGTATATTTGTTGTGGTTGATAGACTAACGAAATTTGCTCATTTCTTTGCTGTTACCACTTCATTTACAGCAGCTCAAGTGGCTGAGTTGTTTTTTAGAGAGGTGTTCCGTTTGCATGGGTTGCCTAAAACAATTGTTAGTGATAGGGACAGCAAGTTCCTAAGTGTTTTTTGGCAGGAGATCTTCAGATTGAGTGGGACAGTGCTTACTCCAAGCACAAGTTATCACCCACAAACAGATGGGCAATCAGAAATTGTTAACAAGTGGTTAGAGGGCTACCTAAGGAACTATGTTTCAGGACATCAGCGAGCTTGGATTAAATGGCTTCATTTAGGAGAGTATTGTTACAACTCTTCTTATCACATGTCAATTAAGATGTCTCCTTTTAAGGCTCTTTATGGTTATGAGGCTACTAACTTTGTTGATCTAGTGTTTGGTGATAGTAGAGCCCCACAGGCTTTGGATATGTTGCAACAAAGCCAGGACATCTTGAAGACTCTTAAGGAAAATCTGCAACAAGCTCAAAATCAGCAGAAGTTATACGCTGATCAGCAGCGTGTGGAAAGGTCTTTTGAAGTTGGGGACATGGTCTATTTGAGGCTTCAGCCATATAGACAATCTTCTCTCAAGAAGAGTGGTGCAAAAAAGTTGAAGCCACGCTTTTATGGTCCTTTCAAAATCACCAAAAGGATTGGTGAAGTTGCTTATGAGTTGGAACTTCCAGCTGAAAGCAAAATACATAATGTTTTTCATGTGTCTCGCCTCAAGAAGGCAATTGGACACAATGTGGTGGCTACATCAGAATTACCTCCATTGGATGAGGAAGGTCATTTAGTGTTGATTCCAGAAGAGGTCCTTGACACTAGAGAACGTTCTTTGAGAAGAAGGACAATCAAAGAATATTTGGTGAGATGGAGGAATTTGCCTATTGAAGATGCTACGTGGGAAGGTGAACAGATTTTGTTGCATCCATCTTGGCAGTTGCTTGGGGACAAGCAATTTCGAGGAGGGCGGACTGTAATGTCCCCTTCTCATCAGTGATCAGTATTGGCATTCTTCAGTCTATTCCGGAACCCGTAGACTGGAATGAGGAGGAAATTAGGGTTTCATGGGCTTGGCTTTTGTAGCATTTCATTTTATTTACTATTTTTAGTAAATGATGGTTGTGGCAGTATGCAGTTGGTTGTCTTCAGTCTTCTCTTCAGTGAGCAAATTATTGGTTGTTTCAATATCTTCCTCTCAAGCCTTATTTGTTGAAATTTACTAAGTATTGGCATAAGTGTTATATTTTTCAATTGACCCCTTGGCCTAAGGATACAACTTGCAAGTTGTTTTAAAAAGGGGACTTGAAGGGTACGCCTTGTCATAAGGTGATATTAATATTTTATATTTTTGAATTTATGCTTGGAGGAAAGTGGACGCCACTTTATGAGTAATATATTTTTATGAAGTTTGAAAATAAGGAGAATTCAAATGGTTGTCTTTTGGCGTGCCAATTGAGGAAGTTGAAGAGTTTCTCTTTCCTTATAAAATGAAGACATGACTCCAGCATTGGTTATCCATCAATTACCTTATTGTTATGCTGTCAAAATGACTATGGACATTTTGCTATTGCTTCGAGGATGCTACCTCCTAGCCCATTCCCAATTTCGTGTTTGAAGTACAACACCTAGTTGGAACATTGCTGCTTCTCACATCAGACTAGCAGATTGAGCAATAAAGATTGAGAAATTTGGTGAATTCTACAGTTTTGAAGTTC
>VDFB02295897.1:0-18686 GCA_007258455.2 Sequoia sempervirens
TACCTTGATGTTGCATTGAAAGTACACCTTGTTGTGTTTGATTTTGAAGGTTACTTTGGTATTTCATTAATGTTTCACCTTGTTGTGGTTAATTTTGAAGGTTACCTTGGTATTTCATTGATGTTACACCTTGTTGTGGTTGATTTTGTGATAATTTCCCTTGTTGATATTGTAAGTTGTTGGTAGGGTCAATGTATGAGGTGTGTTGTGTCATGTATTGCCCTTGTGATGGGTTACTATGTTGTTGTTCTATTGGAAAATTTCCCATGTTTTGCATAGTGTTATGGTGTGGTACGTTTTGGGTTGCATTTCCTTGATACTATTGTGAAACAAATGCTTTTTCAATTTAAGATGGTTGTCTAAACAATGGGTTATCCTTAGGTTGCATTTTATCATTTTTTTGTGATAACAATGGTGATATGTTGGGATTTGTGGTTGGTTTCAAAAAATTTCTGACCACCATTTGATCTCCAAGTGGAATAAGATTAGGATCTTTTAGCATGTCCACATTGAAGTCAATAGGTAGTTTAGCACCACTTTTTGCAAGTGTGAGGAAATACTGGTTTGTACTTATCCCAAGAATCTTATCCATAAGCTTTTGCATCTTAGGATTTTGGGAGTGTTCTACGAGTCTTTCCTTAGTAAGTTCTTTGTCACTATCCTCTTCTTATATGGTGTAAGTTTGAGAATCATGAGGTTGGCTTTGTTTAGCAATTCCTTCTTGATGCCTAAGAAGTAATTTTACCTCATTAGGGGGTTGATCTTAGTTTTCTTTAAACATGGGTTCTCTTTGAGGAGTTGTAAGGTCAGTTGGTTTATATCCTCATGAGTAAGTTTCCTCATTAGTAGTGTTTGTTTTTGGTGCTCTTGATCTATTCTTGTTGGCTTCCATCTTTTTCATGTGCTGGGATCTCATGGTTTTCATAAACAAGTTCCAAGACCTTGGGAAAGTTGGTGATATCTAACTATGAAATGGATTGATGCTTTATTTTTTGGGTTTTTTGTTTAAAAGAATGTTTTGCAAGCTATTTTTAGCTATTTCCAAGCATGTGCTGGTAATACTGGTCTTTTAACTACAAGATTAGCTTTTCATTATTCTTTGTCTAGGATATTAGCCACATTTCTCCACTGAGTTGGTGTTTCCTTTTTCTCAAACATGAAATTTCTCAAACTACTAATAATGTCCAATTGTTCACCTTCAATTCACATGAGATTTGGTTGTATAATAGGTTCTATAAGATGTGGTTGTTGAACAAGAGTAGTAGGATGCCAAATGGTCATAAAGTGAGTGATGTTTGGTGAATTTCTTTAAAAATGATGCTAATTTTTGGACCCAAAATGTAGAAAACTTAAATTGATATTTCACTTCATTTTTTCTAGAGGCTTGAACTAGCCTTGAGGTGCAAGCAAATGTTAATATCTTAGAAATCAAATCAATGGAATAATCCAAGTTGTGTTTTGATTTTGAATCCTAAAACTAGGTTGGGTTGTTTGATTTTTTTTGCAAATGGATACAAAATGATGCAGCTATGAGGTGTTTTGGAAGTCTAGCTATTTTTCTCTCAAATGATAAAAGATTAGCTAGTTTTCGGACCAGTCTCTGATTTGCACCAAAAAATAGGGTGATAACAACAATCCTTTAGGTCAATAGCGACTAGTTTTTTTGGCAATAGCGTTCAATTTTTAGCAAAAGCAACTTTGTTTGGTCAAAAACCAAAGACAGTGATAGCGATAATTTTGATCAATAGCGACCAAGTTCAAGTCAATAGTTATAGTTTTCAAATCAATAGTGACAATGTTTTGCAATAGCGACTCTATTTAACTCAAAAGTGTTTCTTTTTTTCAAAAGAGGCCTTCTCTTTTCAATGACTATCATAAATAGAAACAACAAAAGTGAATTTTCTAAGCAATAGTGTGTAAGTTTTAGGTCAATATTAGTAGAAACAACAACAGTAGTGACTCTGTGCAGATTTGTTTCCAATTTGGACAAATTTGAAATTTTTTTTTCTTGGTTGTTCTGATTTGTTTTGAGAATTGGCAAGTGATTCAACACAACACAACAATAAAAAAAAATTGACTCTAAATGTTTATAGTTTAAGTAAGTTTCCTTCCACAAAAGCTCAAAGTTTGTGAAAGTCAAGATCCTAAGACCATAGTTCCCAAAGTTGAATTTGGTCTAAATGTGACTTGAATTGTAAGAATAAATATTTAGAAACTTTTAGAAATATTTGTTTAAGATATCTTTTAAGGAGTGCAAATATAGAGCTCTTTTCAAAGGTATTCACACTAAGTCCAAAGGGTTTAAGATTTTAATAACTAAGTTCAATATTTGTTTTGTTGTGTTCTTTTAAAATCAAGCAAATTATTTTATGTCCAAGTTTGATGAATATTTTTGTAAAGTTCATAGAAGACAATCTTTACAACCTAGAGAGTAGGTATGCTTTTTCTAGGTGGGCTTAACTCATGCCTTGAAGGGAAGATTTTACATGCAACTTATGGAGAAAGCCATAAATCAAACTTGGTAAGTAACTTCTCAAAAGTAAATTATGATGCACCACTTTCAAATAACATTTTGGAAACAATGGTTGGCCTCTACACTGTTATCCTTGAATTCAGTGCGCTCAATTCAAGGGATAACACCTACGAAACTTGTCTATTTTGTAGCCCATGTACTCTAAGTATGCAAAACGAGGAAAATTGCATTGGTCCTCGTGTGTGGTCACCCATCCTTAAAAATTTAGTCTGAGCACCTCTTTTAGTTTTTCGAAATTCACATTTTAAACCAAGTTGTGAAAATTCAGTTTTGGGAGTTAGAAAATTTTCTGCATATGTAGGAGCGTTGATTTTTAGCGCTTTTACATATTACATGTAAGAGATTTTTTTTTCACTACCCTTACATATTTCATGCCTTAGTAATTTTCTAGCACATATAGGAGCGAGGTTTTTTAGCGCTTCTACATCTCAAACCACAAGTCACATGTAGAGGCTCTATTTTTCATCGCTCTTACATATTGCATGCCTTAGTCATTTTCTAGCACATGTAGGAGTGGGGTTTTTTAGCGCTTCTACATTTCAAACCAAAAGTCACATGTAGGAGCTATGTTTTCACCGCTCTTACACATTTCATGCCTTAGTCATTTTCTGGCACATGTAGGAGCAGGGTTTTTTAGCACTTCTACATCTCAAACCAATAGTCACATGTAGAAGCTCTATTTTTCACCGCTCTTACATATTTCATGCTTTAGTCATTTTTCGGCACATGTAGGAGTGGGGTTTTTTAATGCTTCTACATCTCAAACCACAAGTCACATGTAGGAGCTTTTTTTTTCACTGCTCTTACATATTTCATGCCTTAGTCATTTTCTGGCACATGTAGGAGTGAGGTTTTTTAGCGCTTCTACATCTCAAACCACAAGTCACATGTAGGAGCTCTGTTTTTCACCATTGTTACATATGTCACATGCAAAAGCTCTATTTTTCACCGCTCTTACATATTACATGCAGAAGCTCCATTTTTCATTGCTTTTACATATGACATGTAAAAGCTTCGTTTTTCACTACTCTTACATATTTCATGCAGAAGCTCCATTTTTCACCACTTTTACATGAAACTACCCAAGTCCTTTAATATGCTGAAGCGCTGATTTATAACACCAAGAAGAATTTGAAGACGAAGCTTTCTCAATAGCTTCAATGAACAAAATGATGGATTTCCAGCTTATTTTAGATTTGAAAGGCATCGAAAAGTCTTCAATCTCATCGAAGGAGTTAATCTCAAGAATCCTCATCATCTCCAAAGTACACTCCAATGCCAGATAGTGATGAAGTGCACACCATCATGAATTTTTCATGGAGAAAGATGTTGAAGAAGGCCAAATTTTTCCTTAGATTAGATTTTCCAGTTTTAGCATTTTTCATGCTTTATGTAAATAAGTTTCGGAATTTTACATGTCATTTCAAAAAATGTAATTACATGTAAACAAATATGTTCTCCTATAATTGTGGACAACATTTTTTAATAAGTCAATTAGTTAGGTAGGATTTTCCTAGATTTTCTCTCCTAATTTTCCTAGATTTGCTCTCCTCTCCTATCTATAAATAAGAGAGGATTGTATTGTTATGGTTATCTTTTATCTTTTGCAATGAAGTGCTGCCCATTTTGAGAAGCAAATACATGAAACTTTGTGAATCTATTTTTATCAATAAAGAAGTGAGTTGCATACCAAAATTTGTGTTGGAATCGATTATACTTTGGATTTGATTGAGATTGGCAGTGATTAGTGATTGAGATCTAAAGAGATTTGAGTAAATCCATGTAAAATTTGTATTACACTCTTTTATTCAAATTTATGATATTGATTTAATATTGTTGTTGAATTCTCTACAAGACTTTGTGCTTGTATTTATTCATGGTATTTATGGATCTATCATGGAGTATCTAGAAGACTTTGTTCTTCTATTACAACGCTGGTTACATATCTCAAAGGATTCATTGGTAAAAGTTATGAAACGACTTTGTGCCTTTGTGAGTTTTTCTTTTTTTATCATTTATCGTTATCATGCTGGTATTCTTAGCCTTTGATTTGACAAGATAAGAATATTGGAATTACTGCTTTGTTTTTAGTTTGAAGTTGTATCAAAATAAGAACTTAAAACTGTGAAGCATTGTAAAACATATTCTCTGAAAAAAGAGAGAATTGTGAATGTGAAGCACCCCCATCTTTTATTGTAGTTTACATCATTGTGAATACTTAATTAATTTTACTTAGTTTCAATAAGCAGTAAGAAGGGCGCCTCCCCTTTCTAAGAGGAGAGATTGCATCTCACATAGTTGTGGTTGAAATCAGGTTTTGCAATCTATTAAAAGGGATTACATAATTTCCACCCAACAATTTTTTGGCAACTCCGCTAGGGACGCTATACACATTTGAAAGCCTCACGCTTTCGTTTGAAGTATACATGTGTCCTCTTTCATTGTAATTTTTTTTCTTGTAAGTTTTTCAAGCTTTCACCAAGGGCATGTAAATGGTTGCTCAAGGTCCTTGGGGAAATGATTTTGGTCTATTAAGTCTAGCTCTACCCCTACATGCTCTTCTTGAAGGCTCATGGAAGAAATTTCCCAAGTTCCTTAGTGATGGACAACAACATCTTGACGAGCATGTTGCTTCTTTCTACATCACTTTTAGAGTTCATGGTGTTGAACATGAAGATGTATCTATAAGGTTGTTTGTGGAGACTCTCCAAGGTGTCACTGTAGATTGGTTTTATCATCTAGCACCACGTACCATCACAATATGGGAAACTTTCATAGCCAAGTTTGAATAAAGGTTCAAACCTCCTGAAGACACTCATGCTTTGTTGGATCAACTCACCCAGTTGAAGAAGGAATCTCACATGCCTATGTGTGAGTTCATTGCTCACTTCAACAAGTTGACACAAAGAATTCCAACTACTGCTCAACCTACAACTAAGAATTTGAAATGTTTCTTTGTAAATGCTCAAGTTCCTGAGGTTGGTTTCCTATTTAGAAGAGCAACCCCAACTACTCTTGCAATTGTGCAAACCTTGGCGACATAAATTGAAGACGGTCTCATTCTTGTTAGGAAAATAAGAATTGAATCACATGAATATGAAGAAAGTACTTATTTGGAGTTATTTTCTTCCATCACAAGGACAAATACTATGGTGCAAAGGTTGGAAAATGAACTACTTGTCCTCAAAAAGTAGCTAGCTCAAGATGTGTTTTTTGTGCCTTGCAAGGACGTACTAGGAAGGTCACTTTCAAATGTTTCTCATAAATTTGTTGTTGGGAATCAACACAAATTATCTTCACCTCTGAAAAGGATTGCTCTTGAGGCACCATTACTAAAAGCAGTAGCGAAGCATCCTGACTCCAATCTGAGTGATCTCGCTATTCTCTTTCAGGAAAAGGATGTAGACATAGTTGGCGACTCCCAATTCTAGTTTATGCAGTCTTAGAAAGCCATTGATGAAAATCAAAAGGATGAAAATCATTTTGCTGAAGTTCAAGTGAATGAAGACAATATTTTCTTAAGGTCCGAAAAGATGGACATGCACGAAGGTCCAAGTCAAGTTGAAAAGAATGTATCTATGTTTCGAGGTCATGAACTTGAACACATGTTGCATAAAGGAACTTCCCAAAGGAATGATGAGGACCTTCTTATAAATAATTCATATTTTCCCAAGTCTAAAGATGGCGAACAACATATTGAGGTATGCAGTGTAGTCATATCTTCATTTGAATCACATGAAGGAGATCATTCTGATCAACATGAGGTTTCCATGGTTGATGAATCAGTTGTTCAAGTAGCAATTGGTAAAAATTATTCAATCTTTGACCAATCGAGGGAATGTCCCATAAGACATCTTGCTTGGTTGGAGGCCAATGGGAAGACAAAGGTTCCACTTGTACCTGAATGTGAAGATAAACTTGAGGATGTAGCTAAATATGTATTTGTAGATGTGCAAAAGAAGTCTGAATTCAATGATTCATTTTGGAGCAGCAGTATATCAAATATATTTTCAGAGGTAGTTGAACCTATTCATGTCTTTCAAGAAGAAATGCCTCAACTTCATCTACATGTAGTTGCTAATGATCATGGAAGGCATTGCAAGCTATTGAAGAAAGGAAACTATTTTGTTGAACCTATGAATGGTTTCATTTGATAAGGTTTCATTGATGGTTAGTTTTAATTAGGTAGATTTTTACCTTTTCAATAAGTGCATTTGCATAATTTTGCATCTTGTTTTCATAGATTTTCTTTGTGTCAGTCGTGCTTGACTCTATTTCCCAATGGATGGATAAAGGTACTTGAAGTCTGGAGTTCTTCTCCCTTCAATAATTTCTAAGAATGACTGAAGGAAGCTCCCCAGCTAGAGCTAGTTGTTATCCTCGAATTCAGTGTGCTCAATTCAAGGGATAACCCCTACGAAACTTGTTTGTTTTGTAGCCCACGTACTCTAAGCATGTAAAACTAGGAAAATTGCATTAGTCCTTGTTCATGGTCACCCATCCTCAAAAATTCATTCTGAGCATTAACCTTTGTTAGTTTGTCAAAATTCACATTTTAAACCAAGCTGTGAAAATTCAGTTTTGGGAATTAGAATTTTTTTTGCACATGTAGGAGTGTTGATTTTTAGCACTTTTACATATTACATGTAGGAGCTCTATTTTTCACCACTCTTACATATTTCATGCCTTAGTCATTTTCTAGCACATGTTGAGCCTTCAGTCCAGGATGTGCTTGGTTTGGCCATTAAATACCAATTTTTTTGCCATTTTGGTTTTAGAAGTGTTATTGACCACGAGTGATGTTGGTAGAACCTATTTTTAATACAAATCCTTAAGAAGCATTCAAAGCCATAATATTTCTTTAATTTCCTCTTAAGTTACTATATATTTTGTTTTTTTCTTATGAAATGCTAGCATCAACTTCCTGGACTTTCAAGTGATGACTATTGATCCTAAATTCATCAAGAAACTTAAATAATATAATAAAATCAACATGCTCTAATACAACTGATAGCAAGGGAGAGTCTCCCTTTCAAATCTAATCACAAACACACATACAAATCCATGCAAAAAGGAAAAAAATTAACTTAAACACATAGAAATGGAAGAGAAATCTGCAACATATATTAAGTTCAAATCTGAAAATGAATTACATAATCATGGAGCTCATATGCTCACATACAACATGGGCTTCACATATACAAAAAACTGCAACTAAACATTTTAACATCATTTTAGCAACATTTGGATATGCAACCAACAACTTTCCAAATCCCCACTTCACCAAATGAGCAAGCATCAATAAGTAGAAATTGGGTGAGAAGAAACCACTATTGGTTTCTCAAATCAACCTCCACTAAACCACCAAGAAAAACCTGTCACTTTTTGTCTATCAATGCTCTGTCATTCTTTAAATTTTATTTTTAATTTTTTTTTATTTTGGTGTGCCTCATTTCCATATTTCTAGATCATTTTGAAATTCTTGATTTCGATCTCGTATGAGAAATTTATGGCCATTTTAATGAGACTAGGTCTCATAGTTATGACCCAAACAATCTTTTCTCTTTCCCCAAAAATAAGAAAATGTCACTCAAACCTCCAAAATGCTCATTACTCCTTCTTGGCATGGATTTCCTCTTCTTAGCATGTGCATTAAGTGTGCAATTCAAATTTTTCTTCCCACCTTACACCCACTCTCTCCATTCCATCAATGCCCATCATTCTAGTCCTCCAACAAGATGCAATTTTAATTTTTTTTAATGGAGTTACAATTTACAATAATTGTCCACTCACAGGCTTGGGAATGGAATTTTTCTCTTTTATAAAATTAAGACTTCTCAAATATTTTAAAACAATTAAAAAAATGTATCAATTAATTAATTTTTTTTCCCACAATCCATCACCAAATTCTGCTACACTGGAGGAGTTGAAAATTTCAACAATTTACACTTGCAACCAAAAGTCAAAATAAAACACAAGCATAAAACTTTAAAATATTTTTGGTTGTGCAGGATTGCTTGGTACCCTAAGATGCTCCTGCATCAGACACCCAAGGTAGAAATTTTGTGAGCATAGGCTCACAAAAGTGGAGTTGAATGGTAGAACCATTCTTTTAGATTGCAAGCAATCTACAACTAACTCCATCATCATCCAAAGTGCACATGAAATCTTTTCTTCTTCATGTTCTTCCAACATTTTGCTAGTACTAGCTTTTCTCTCCTCCAACAACTCTGCTTACCATTATTTTCTCCTCTCGTGGACTTGTATCCACCATGTACCATCTTCCTCCAAATAATCTCTCTACTCCTCTCCTCTTTCATGGGTTTTGACCTATCACAAACCGACCACCTCCACCAAATCTCTCTTGTAGCTTCCTCCATAGCCTCTACCTGCAAGTATAGATCTATATACCTCTTCGGATCCTCACAATATTTTTTTCTTTTCTAACTCTTTTCTCATCTCACAATACAAATCCTTTACAAATTCAACATTATAAATCTCATAAAAATCAAATTTTACCTCAATGACTTCTTCTATCACAACATCTTCTTCCTCATTTTTGAATGCTACTGTCTTTGTTGTTGCATTGAAAAACTTCTCTATCTTTGTGATTTATTCCTCAAGAAACTCTTGGTCTTCATCAGGTTCCTCATCGAACACTAGATCCTCATACATCACTGCATACTTTGTTTTAACTACAACATCCTCAACTGCTGCAATTTTTACTCTTTCATTTTGACCTGCAATAATTTCACCTTCACTACTCATTGTCATCACTGTCTTCATGTCCTCCAAAGAATGTAAATCTACTGCAATATAATTTTCCTCTTTGATTATTGCACTTTCTCTTTGCTTCTCATCCTTTACAATAATCTCACCATCTTTCTTCACACTTTTTCAAAGCATACTTCAACAATATTTTCTCCATCCTGCTCACTTACATACACAACTATGACAAACTTGTTGCCTTTCTTCTTTGGCATTTTGTCAAACACTTTCCACACATGTTCAATATTAAACCTCTTAGGTATAGACTGCCTCACATTTAGTGATCGGTATACACACCACACACATTCCACCCCAAGTCCTGGTACAAACTGCCTCACATTCGGTGCGTTGCTTGCACATTTAGGAACTCCTACTCTGATACCACTAATGTAATTAACTCAAAATGCTCTTATACCACTGATAGCAAGGGATACTCGCCCCTTTCAAATCTAATCGCAAACACACATACAACTTCATGCAAGAAGGAAACAAATTAACTTAAACACATAGAAATAAAAGAGAATTTTGCAACATATATTAAGTTCAAATTTGAAAATGAATTACATAATCATCGAGCTCATATGCTACATACAATATGGGCTTCACACATACAAAAATCTGCAACTCAGCATCCCAACATCATTCCAATAACATCTAGATATGCAATCACCAACTCTCCAAATCCCCACTTCACCAAATGAGCAAGCATCAATAAGTAAAAATTGGTTGAGAAGAAACCACTATTGGTTTCTCAAATCAACCTCCACTAAACCACCAAGAAAAATCTATCACATTTTGCCTATCAATACTCTGTCATTCTTCAGAATTTTTGTAAAATGATTTATGGGTTTGGTGCGCCTCATTTCTAGTTTTCCAGATCATTTTTAAATTCTTGATTTCAATCTCATATGAGAAAGTAATGACTGTTTTACTAAGATTGTGTCTCATAATTACGACCTAGACAATATTTTCTCTTTCCACAAAAATAAGAAAATGCCTGTCAAACCTCCAAAATGCTCATTACCCCTTCTTGGCATGGATTTCCTCTTCTTAGCATGTGAATTCAATGTGCAATTCAAATTATTCTTCCCAACTTACACCCACTCTCTCCATTCCATCAATGCCCATCATTCTAGTCCTCCAACAAGATGCAATTTCAATTTTTTTTTAATGGATTTACAATTTACAATAATTGTCCACAAATAGGCTTGGGCATGGATTTTTTCCCTTTTAGAAAATTAACACTTCTCAAATATTTTAAAAAAATAAAAAAAGTGAATCAATTAATTGATTGATTTTCCCACAATCCATCACCAAATTTTTCTACACTGGAGGAGTTGAAATTTTCAACAATTTACACCTGCACCAAAAATCAAAATAAAACACAAGCATAAAGCTTTAAAATATTTTTGGTTTTGTAGGATTTCTTGGTACCCCAAGATTCTCTTGCATCAGACACCCAAGGTAGAAATTTTGTGAGCATAGGCTCACAAAAGCGGAGTTAAATGGTAGAACCATTCTTTCAAATTGCAAACAATCTACAGTGAACTCCATCTCTGTCCAAAGTGCACATGAAGTATTTTCTTCTTCTTGTTCTTCCAATATCTTTCTGGTACTAGCTTTGCTCTCCCCCAACAACTTTTCTTACCATTATTTTCTTCTCTTTTGGACTTGTATCCACCATGTACCATCCTCCTCCAAATAATCTTTCTACTCCTCTCCTCTATCGTGGGTTTTTACCCACCACAAACTGACCACCTCCACCAAATCTCTCCTGTAGCTTCCTCCATAGCCTCTACCTACAAGTATACATCTATATACCACTCTGGATCCTCACAATTCTTTTTATTTTCTAACTCTTTTCTCATCTTACAATGCAAATCATTTACAAATTCAACATTATAAATCTCATAAAAATCAGATTTTACGTCGATGACTTCTTCTCTCACAACATCTTCCTCATTGTTGAATGTTATTGTCTTTGTGGTTGCATTGAAAAGCTTCTATATCTCTGTGATCTCTTCCTCAAGAAACTCTTGGTCTTCATCAGGTTCCTCATCAAACACTGGATCCTCAAACATCACTGCATACTTTGTTTTAGCTGCAACATCCTCAACTACTGCAATTTTTACTCTTTCACTTTGAGTTGCAATACTTTCACCTTCACTACTCACTGTCATCACTATCTTCATGTCCCCCAAAGGACATAAATCTACTGCAAGATAATTTTCATCTTTGATTTTTGCACTTTATCTTTGCTTCTCATCCTTTACTACAATCTCACCATCTTTCTTCACACTATTTTCAAAGCATACTTCTGCAATATTTTCTCCATCCTACTCACTTGCATACACAACTATGACAAACTTGTTGCCTTTATTATTTTACATTTCCTCAAACACTTTCCACACACCCTCAATATTAAACCTCTCAGGTATAGTATGCCTCACATTCAGTGATCGGTTTACACACCACACACACTCCACCCCCAAGTCCTGGTGCAAACTACCTCACGTTCGACACTCTACCTGCACACTTAGGAATTCCTACTCTGATACCACTAATATAATAAACTCAAAATGCTCTTATATCATTGATAGCAAGGGAGACTCTCCCTTTCAAATCTAGTAACAAACACACATACAGCTCTATGCAAGAAGGCAACAAATTAACTTAAACATATAGAAATGGAAGAGAAATCTGCAACATATATTAAGTTCATATCTTAAAATGAATTACATAATCATGGAGCTCATATGCTCACATACAACATGGGATTTACACATACAAAAATCTGCAACTCAACATTCCAACATCATTCCAGCAACATCTAGATAAGAAACAACCAAGTCTCCAAAGCCCCACTTCACGAAATGAGAAAGCACCAATAAGTAGAAATTGGGTGAGAAGAAACCACTATTGGTTCCTCAAATCAACTTCCACTAAATGACAAAGAAAAATCTGTCACTTTCTGCCTATCAATGCTCTCTCATTCATCAATTTTTTTAAAAATGATTGATGGGTTTGGTGCGCCTTGTTTCCATCTATCTAGATCATTTGTAAATTATTGATTTTGATTTTGTCTGAGAAAGTTATGATCATTTTACTGAGATTAGGTCCCATAATTATGACCCAGACAATCTTTTCTCTTTCCCCAAAAATAAGAAAATGCCAGCCAAACCTCCAAAATGCTCATTACTCCTTCTTGGCATGGATTTCCTCTTCTTAGCATGCGCATTCAATGTGCAATTTAATTTTTTTCTTCCCACCTTACACCCACTCTCTCCATTCCATCAAAGCCCATCATTCCAGTCCTCCAACAAGATGCAATTTTGATTTTTTTGAATGGAGTTACAATTTACAATAATTTTCCACTCATAGGCTTGGGCATGGAATTTTTCCCTTTTAGAAAATTAACACTTCTCAAACATTTTCAAACAATAAAAAAAGTGAATCAATTAATTAATTGATTTTCGCACAATCCATCACCAAATTATACTACACTGGAGGAGTTAAAAATTTCAACAATTTACACCTGTAGCCAAAAATCAAAATAAAACACAAGCATAGAACTTTGAAATATTTTTGGTTGTGTAGGATTGCTTGGTACCCTAGGATGCTCCTACATTAGACACCCGAGGTAAAAAATTTGTGAGCATAGGCTCACAAAAGTGGAGTTGAATGGTAGAACCATTCTTTTAGATTGCAAGCAATCTACAATGAACTCCATCACTATCCAAAGTGCACATGAAGTCTTTTCTTCTTCGTGTTCTTCCAACATCTTGCTAGTACTAGCTTCACTCTCCTCCAAAAACTCTGTTTACCATTCTTTTCTCCTCTCATGGACTTGAATCCACCATGTACCATCCTCATCCAAATAATCTATATACTCCTCTCCTCTTTCATGGGTTTTGACCCACCACAAACTAACCACCTCCACCAAATCTCTCATATAGCTTCCTCCATAGCCTCTACCTGCAAGTATAAATCTATATACCACTCTGGATTCTCACAATATATTTTTTTCTAACTCTTTTCTCATCTCACAATGAAAATCCTTTACAAATTCAACATTATAAATCTCATAAAAATCAGATTTTACCTTGATGACTTCTTTTGTCACAACATCCTCTTCCTCACTGTTGAATTCTATTGTCTTTGTTTTTGAATTGAACAACTTCTCTATCTCTGCAATCTCTTCCTCAAGAAAATCTTGGTCTTTATTAGGTTCCTCATCAAACAATAGATCCTCATACATCACTGCATACTTTGTTTTAACTACAACATCCTCAATTGTTGCAATTTTTACTCTTTCACTTTGAGCTGCAATAATTTCACCTTCGCTACTCACTATCATCACCGTCTTCATTTCCTCCAAAGGACGTAAATCTACTACAACATAATTTTCCTCTTTGATTGTTGTACTGTCTCTTTGATTCTCATTCTTTACTACAATCTCACCATCTTTCTTCACACTATTTTCAAAGCATAGTTCTGTAATATTTTCTCCATTCTGCTTACTTGCATACACAACTATGACAAACTTGTTGCCTTTATTTTTTGACATTTCATCAAACACTTGCCACACACCCTCAATATTAAACCTTTCCGGTATAGAATGTCTCACATTCAGTGATCAGTTTACACACTACACACATTCCACCCCCAAGTCCTGGTGCAAACTGCCTCATATTCGACGTGTTGCCTTCACTCTCAAGAACTCCTACTCTAATACCACTAATGTAATAAACTCAACATTCTCTTATACCATTGATAGCAAGTGAAACTATCCCTTTCAAATATAATCACAAACACACATACAACTCCATGCAAGAAGGAAGCAAATTAACTTAAACACATAGAAATGGAAGAGAAATTTGAAAAATATATTAAATTCAAATTTGAAAATGAATTACATAATCATGGAGCTCATATGCTCATATACGACATGGGCTTCACACATACAAAAATCTGCAACTCAACATTCCAACATCATTCCAACAACATCTAGATATGCAACCATCAACTCTCCAAAGCCTCACTTCACCAAATGAGAAAGCATCAATAAGTAGAAAGTGGGTGACAAGAAACCACTATTGGTTTCTCAAATCAACCTGCACTAAACCACCAAGAAAAATCCATCACTTTGTGTCTATCAATGCTCTATCATTCATAAAAAAAAAAAATTAAACAGTTTGTAGGTTTGGTGCACCTCATTTCTAGCTTTCCAGATCATTTTGAAATTTTTGATTTCAATCTCGTATGAGAAAGTTATGACTGTTTTATTGAGACTGGGTCTCACAGTTACAACCTAGACAATCTTTTCTCTTTCCCCAAAAATAAGAAAATGCTAGTCAAACCTCCAAAATGCTCATTACTCCTTGGCATGCATTTCCTCTTCTTAGCATGTGCATTCAATGTGCAATTCAAATTTTTCTTCCCATCTTACACCCAATCTCTTTATTCCATCATTTCCCACCATTCTGGTCCTCCAACAAGATGCAATTTCAATTTTTTTTTAATGGAGTTACAATTTACAATAATTGTCCACTCACAGGCTTGGGCATGGAATTTTTCCCTTTTAGAAAATTAACACTTCTCAAATATTTTAAAACAATAAAAAAATTGAATCAATTGATTGATTGATTTTCCCACAATTCATCACCAAATTCTACTACATTGGAGGAGTTGAAAATTTCAACAATTTACACCTACAGCCAAAAACCAAAATAAAACACAAGCATAAAACTTTAAAATATTTTTGGTTGTGTACGATTCCTTGGTACCCAAAGATGCTCCTACATCATTGAAGTACGTTGTTCATTTTCAAAAGCCCTTGCATAGTTTGAAATTGAATATCCAACAAGTTTTAAATCAGTTATTTTGGAGTTTTTCAGTCCAAAATCGAGTTCCCTTCAAATGTCAAAGAACTTCTTTTGCTACTATTGACTTTCTCTTAGTTGCATGAATATAAAGAGACAATCTAATGAGTTATAGCAAAAAAAAATCTTGGTTTAGTATCAGTTACATAAATCAAACTTTTAATGAGTTGTATGTACTTAGTTGTCTTTCAATATAGAAACCAAATAGAACATAAACCAAACATATTCATTCTTCTCAATAATAATCTAAGTGATCCTATTACATGGAGAATAACCACTATCAACCACAAAGGAATTCCACATTGACTTAACTAAAATGGTAGCCCCACCTTTACCTTTATCATGTTTTATAGAGAAGGAAATGAAATTCTTCCACACAAACTTCAAGATAAAATCTTACAAAAACCCCAAAGTTCTATTGTCTTGCAAACAATGAAAATCCAAGTTAGACTTACTATTATAGAAGTCTCTAAGAATTTATTTTCTATTAGGGATGTTCAACCTCCTATAATTCCAACCAAGTTAATTTATAACCATTTATGAGAGGAAATGGAAGACAAAGTATTTTGGTTCTTGTATAGTCTATCAAAGCATTTAGGAAAATTTTCCCCCTTACCTTATTTATTAATTTTGTCCATTAAATTCTTATTTTTTGTTTTCTTCCTTTATTCTCATTAGCTATAGAGACCTCATTAGGTATTTCAATATCCATACCCTCTAAATATAAATGATTAGTTTAGTCTAATATTACCATTTTCCTCTTAACATCTTCAATTAATGTCATACATGCTTGTTCTCAATTTCTAGCATTATTTAGGAGGGTATTTCACTCTTTAATTATTATTTTTAGCCTTGGATTTAATACCTTCTTAAACTTATTGTTAATCATTCTTTTTCCTTTTACCCCAAAGGGTCTAGGGCCAACAATTGCAATCTTTTGTGTTAACATTTTTTTAGCAGGAATCATAATTTATTCCTCAGAAGAAAACTTACTTAAACAAGGGTTTATGTTATTGGAAGTCCCCAAGTTTTGGGGTTCAAATTCTTTCTAGGTAGGATTAATAGATTCCTCTCCCTTGAATCATGCTCTATAAAATTAATCTTTTCTTCCTCAAAGGGAGATTATTTTTTCATACTACTACCCAAATCAATATCAAATTGCTCCAAATCTTCTTTAATACTTCCATTCCTTAGAGGTCTATTAGGTATTTTAAGAATTTTAGGACAATATTTTATAAGATGTCCATTTTTCTTTACAAATAAAAAAAGTATTTAAGCCACCCAAAAGTTCAATTTTATAATTTTTTCTACTATCTTGAATTTGAATGCTATTTTTTTTTGGAATCTCCACACTCAAAGTCAATGAGATTAAAACTCTCACATTTAAATGTGGAAGGCCAACTCTAGTTTCTTCAAGTTGCATAACTTCACCCAATGGTTTTAAGATTTGTGAGATAAATTTTTACATTTTTTGGGTTATTTTTTTAAGTTTGAACCATTTAAGTGTCAAATAGCAAAAAAATCATCAAGTTTAGATTTAATAGACCATGGAATGGCCATGAAGAAATATTGTCCCAAATTCCACAATTATTTTTTACAACTCTATTCTACATATTACGAGATTTTAAAAATAACAAATAATCCTTTTTGAATCATTTTGTAAAATAAATACCTAAATACCCATTTTATTTCCCACAAATTACCTAGTTAGTTATCAAAAATAATTCTTGAAGGAAAGAAATTAGTATCCAGGTAGACAAAGAAACTATAGTTTTTTAGGCTAATTTCTTCACTTTTTACTATAGATAACATTTTAAGATTAGGATAAAATCAAGAGCACTTTGTGTGTGGAAGAAACCTAACCACTATTTCCTCCTTTAGTTCCCCTCCCTTGAGGTTTGTAGACTCTTTCATATCGATTTCCATTTCAACCTCCATTTCCATCTCCACCATATTCCTCCACCACCAAAAAGAAAGCAAATTCTAGAACCAATAACTCTTTTCCATCCACCAAATCTTTGTATGAATGGGTCTACTTGATGGTTAGAGTTTGCCATTTCATATTTGCTCAAAATTTCACCAATATAATTTTGTTGTGTGATTAAAATATACTTGAACTTTTGAATCATTTCAATATTCAAATAGTAGTGAAGATGACCCAAATTTTTCATTTCAAAACCTTTTATTAATTCTACTTTGACTTTTGTAATTTACTTTTCATTATTTTCTATTATGAGTGTACATACCCCAGCTTCACTTTTAATTCCTCATACTCATTTCCCATAAAAAATAAATAATTTATTACCCCCACAATTAACTATTCTTCATCACAATTAATTCCCCTTTGTTCCTCCAAAAGTTAATTAAATAATTAAATCAACTTCATTAATTAGCCTCAGCTCCCAATTCCTCCAACTAATCAATTAATTAATAAAATTCTTAATGAGTTGATTAGGATAATAAATCCCCTCTGAACACTTTCCTCTAATTTAAAATTTCACATCATCAACAATGGATAAAGGTCTTTTTCTTTTTAATCTCAATCATCTAATTCAAAAAAAAGGATTAAAATCTTAACCCTTCATTTTTACATGTACTCAACCCACTCTATGCTCACACATGTGAGCATGCTATATTCATCCCCACTCCTTACATATTTGCAAGCATACTAACTTGGAAGAATCTTGACCCTCAAACTCTTCCTTAAATCTTGAGTCATCTCCACTCGTTTCTCACACATGTGAGTGTTCTCTTCACACATGCCACCTCCATGTTCACACATTTGTTAGCATGTTTGACCCTCCATTTCATCTTCTAATCTTGTTCCATTTGTTAACATCTCCTTTCATCTCAACATTTAATAAAAACCTATGCATTGATCAAAAATATTATATTCTCTTGAAACACTTATCAAAAGGTTAGAAATATAACCCATGTAAGCTAATCTCAACCCTTGATTCCATCCTCTAATCCTAGCCACCCATTCTCCATGTGAGAATTTTTTTTAAGAAGGGATTGCCACTTTCATCTCATCAATCATTTTTATAGTACCCCTATGTTTTTGAATTGAGAAACATCTAGAAAAGAAGCATCTACATACCATGATCCTTCATCTTGGATCACATCCAAACATCAACGAAGGTTTGATGTGTGGTTTTGTTATACTTTACATCATTTCTTTGGTTCATTACTTTTCTATCTCAAGTGTGACTTGTTATTTAATCTCTTTATTTTATTATTGGATCTGACTCATTGTTTGTAGCTCAAATAGGGGGTCCACATCTTTGGCATACATGGTGGGATCCCATGCCCTAAATTTTATCCTTATTTTTGAGTGTTTTTGGGATTTCTTATATGTTTTTGATGTTTTTAGATGTGTTCCATGTCCAAGTTGTGTATTGGTGAAAAAAAATGTAGGTATCAAATCCCTAAAGCCTAATCCTCTCCCAAGCACCAAGGGTTTCAAACTTGCAAAAAAAACCACAAACTTATGTTTAGATTGA
>VDFB02295898.1:0-15549 GCA_007258455.2 Sequoia sempervirens
CAATTTAAATATTATTATGTTGTATCAAAATACGAGCAATTACAATTTAAATATGATAGGATAACAGATATTATAATAATATTATAATATGTGATCACTATAATGGCAATACAAGATATAATAGTATATCATAAATATGATATATTGTAATAATAATACATGATATAAATATCATATATTCTAATATTATTTTAAATGATTACTATTATAATTGTAAGAAATCATGGAAGAGATAATACTAAATAAAACATAACATATAAAAGGAAAGAAATAAATAACAAATAGTGTCGATCCATAACATGGCGATTAGACACAATAACCACAACTGATTTAAACCGGTCAAACATTACTAGAGAATCGACACACTTGTTTAAACAGATGCAACGAATGCCTAGGGTTTTTGGCAGCAGTAAATCCCTTCGAATTCCCACAGCCAGATTTGTTTGCAACAATAACTTTTAGAAATCCTCACACCAGGTCTGATAGTGAACAACAATAGAACTTCAATCTTCACGCCCTATGCAATGTTAATTTAGCACATTCATCAACAATTGAAAGCCTCCATATCCATCAACCAGCTGTATGAAGGTAAAATGGTATCAAAACCTTATATCTGATATTCAGTAATTTATAAACTCCTGATAAATCTTCAAACACTTTCTGAAGCACAATGCACAACCCCTGAAATGGAAATGTCTGCAAGCAAGCTTGGGAGATCTTTCACTCTTGTACCATGTTGTTCCTCATGAGGGTTTTTTTCAGTGAAGCTGAGTATTTCCAAAATCTCTAGTCCTCTTGCAAAACCCTTAGCAAAAAATATTCTTCTTCAAATGAATAATCCCAAATTGAGCTCCAAATGCCCTTTTTATAATTTGCAAACTGCACACCCAATTTGCATTTGAATTTTATTTCATTTAATTTACTTTTTCCCACCTTATAACTCCCTTTTAAATTTGCACTTAACTTTATATTATAAAGTGCACTTTAAAAAAACATTTATATCCCACTTTTAATAAAGTCCTTTAGTGTTTCCATATAGAAAGATTGTCAATTGACCATTCCAATCACCCTCTATGACTTACTATAAATAGTAAGTATAGCCAAAGAGCCTAGCAAAGCTCCAAAAAATGCACAAAGAAACCTCCTGAAATGCCTGAGCTAGAAAGCACCAAATAGAATCATTGAATGATTGAACACCCAAATATACCCTTTGAAGGGTCCCCTAACCAACCCGTTACTTGTTAGACTACAGGGACCAGTTGGTAGACTAACAACTGCATTTGACAATTGCCTAGGAAAAGATGAACCAAGGAAGAGTTAAGATGAACA
Source organism: Sequoia sempervirens (assembly GCA_007258455.2). Lineage (NCBI taxonomy): Eukaryota > Viridiplantae > Streptophyta > Pinopsida > Cupressales > Cupressaceae > Sequoia > Sequoia sempervirens. The sequence goes on from VDFB02295898.1 coordinate 1,330, forward strand.
TATTTGTATATGTATAGAGGTTTTTCTATGCTAATTGCTCTAGAGATCTTAATTGCCAAAGATCTACAATTTTTTGTGTTTAGCTTGTTTGGTGGAGCAGTTAACTTTATGAGCAAGGGGTGGGTTGTTGTCACACTGTCAACCTTGATTACCAAAGCTCTACAAGTGTTTGTGTTTAGCTTGTTTGGTGGAGCAATTAGCTTGATGAGCAAGGGGTGGGTTGTTACATTGTCAACAACTGAAGTTGAGTATATGTTGGTGTTGTGACCTTTTCACACATCGCCCCATTCAAAATGGGTACCCCCTAATTTTTGCTCCATTATGGTCTTTTGGCTTTGGTTTTGTCTCTCTCTCTCTCTTTCTGTCTCTTTCTGTTGTTCGCTTTCCGGGGATGTGCCCATCTATGAGCTTAAACGTGAAATTTTGGCCAAGTCTGTAGAATTAGGGTTTGTGCTGCCCTGGTCAATTTAAGGTCAAATGGGGCAAATAAGTTGGAATATGAGGTTGGCATCACAGTCAGCATACTTCCAGCAGGTTTCCAGCTAAATTTCAGTGAATTTTGACAACTTACTATTTTTAGTAAGTGTACAATTTAGGGCGTTCTCTCAGCATTTTTGAAGTTTCAAGCAGTCCTGGCATCCTAGAACATATCAGGGGCGGCTGGTGCGCAGTTTTGAGCGAGAATGGACAAGTATCTGTTTGCTGGTGATTTAAGCTTTGGTGCTGAATTTTGCGGGGTTTATATGTGTGAAATTCTTCAATGTATGTCACGGGGAAATTCCTTTACGGTTTTACGAAACCTACAGCGATGATGTAACGTAATACAAAAATTGGGAAGGATGACTTCAGGTCAACCAGGGGGCCTGTTTTTGGGTTTTTGCATGTTGAGATTTTCTTTGGCGCTGCCGCCGCATATTCAACCGGGTTTTCTAGAACCCTCTGCTGACGATCTCTTTCATCTGAAGCAGATGGGACTTTTGGGCGCCGGAGGCTATTTTTTAGGGTTGCATGTTTGATGATTCTTCGCCGGGGAGCCTCTTTATTAGTGGTGTGACATCTAGCCGGAGATAGTCGGCGCTGGGAACTTATTTTCGCCGGATCCATTCCAGAATAATTGCACCGGCGCCTCCCGAGAATCACAAGCGAGTGCAATAGAAGCGAAGTCAAGAGCAGTCGACACGATATACATGCAAATTAAATTAGAAGTTTCGGCCGGATTTAGACTGGAGGTGAAATATATGAGGAGACTTTTGGCGAATTGTATCCCACTGTCGGCATCTTTCAAGCTATCCACCGGTAAAATTTGAAGGCAAACTAAACACTTACTATTTATAGTAAGGCGTTCCAGAAATTGGCTTAAAATAGTAAATCAGCAGTAGGCACCAGTGTGAACGGGCAAGTCATCCGATGAGAAGCACATCATTCAAATTTCAAGACAAACGGAATTGTGGAGGTCTTAGAATCAAGCAGTTGCTATAAATAGTAAACCACCTTCAGAAACATACTATTTTTAGCAGGTCAACTCGAGATGGCAGTATGAACAGGCTAACAAGGTCATGAAGATCCAGTGTTTAAAATTTCAAATCAGTCCGAGCTTCAGAGATGTGAAAATCAAAGGACTTACTATTTTTAGTAAGTATTGAGCTGGCTGGTGAGGATGAGAAAAAAACGCCTAAGTCTGGAGTTCATCCTACTCATACGTCAAAATGCGCCCTCAAGGTGACGAGAAAAAAAATCGCCTAAGTCTGAACTCAACATCCTACAGGACCCCTCAAATGCGCCCACTTCAAGTTGGCAGTTGATAAAAAATGCTAAGTGTTGAAGATATCCTGCAGGACCATCAAAATGTGCCCAAGGATGGATGGAGATGTTAAGAAAATTCTAAGGCAAGGCGTTTGTCCTTCACCACCCTCCAAATGCGCCCATGCTAAGTCAAGGTGATGAGTGCTAAAAGTTTCTAAGGCTTAAATCTGCCTCACCCCTCTAAATGCGCCCTCATGCAATGTCAAAGTGTTAGAAAATTCCAAGTAAGGCGTTGGAAGTGTAAATCCCTCTCCACTATCAAAATGCGCCCATGAAGCTATGGCTTATCCTTCTACATGTCCAAAGTGCGCCCAAGCCTAGAGGAGTCAAAAGAGTCAAAGGCATTGAAGAGTTAATCCTTCTACCATCAAAATACGCCCATCCTCCTGCCTATGTGAAATGCGCCCAAGAAAGGATGAAGACAAGTGAGAAGTTGCTAAGGCGTTGTGCAAGAAAGGAATATTCTTAGTGTTGACTTTCTTCTCCCTCCTTTGAATGCGCCAAGTCTAGGATGGGGTTGAGGTGAAAAGTGGTTAAGTGAAGGTGAAGTTGATGAAAAGAGTTAAGGCGTTGAAGTCAAAATCCACCTCACCATGCAAAATGCGCCCATGTGTAAGCAAGGTCAGGACATAGTCAAAGGCGTTGATGTTAATCCTTCTACCATCAAAATGCGCCCATCCTCCTGCCTATGTGGAATTCGCCAAGTCCAAGATAAGATAAAAGGTGAGATGAATAAAAAATATGCTAGGCGTTGAAATAAAATATCCTCCATGACATGTAAAATGCGCCCCAAATATGCTGGAGAAGGTGACCTAAAAGGAAAATTGTATAAGTGAGTTGAAAAAAAAATTCCTCACCACAAGTGAAATGCGCTAGGATTGAAGTTAAATGGAGAAAATTTTCTAAGGAAAAATTCATATTCCTCCTTGACACTAAAATGTGCCTATGTAAGTGATATTATTTAAAAAATTTCCTAAGGCACAAAATTTCATCTCTAGGAAAAATACGCCCAAGTTGAAGGAGTGATGAAATTTTCACAGGTATGAACAAAATTGGCAATGGATATGTCAGAAGGTGTCAGCTTCATAAGGATTATGAGAATTTTCAAGTCGGAGCAAGAAAACATGCCCAGGGATGAAGAATTGGAATAAATTTGATGAAAAATAATTTTCTAAGGTTTAAAATTCAAAAAATTAAATGAACCCCTTCGTTTGTAGACCCATAAATTCAACACGTTCTGAAGGGAATTTTCTTTTGGGTATTGAAGATCTTTGACAATGAATGGATTTTAAAGTCTTCTACACTTTGCCATGGCTTTTAGGATGAAGAATTTTGATCGGCACTTGAATAATGAATTTTCCTAAGGAAAATTTAAAAATTTTCTAAGGCAAAATGAATAAAATGTGTTTTCGAAGGTAAAATGCCTCAGACAATGAATTAGAAAATTGATTCACTAGATGATTTTGATCGAATTATTCGTGAGATAATCTTCCAAAGTTAGGGATGAATAAAATTGAGTGTTAGAGCTTCAGCTGGCGAAGTAAATTTATTAAAGAGTGAATTTGAAGTGAATATTTTCAAAATGAATTAAAATGCTAAGTACGCCAGTCAAGGTAAACCTTTTGAAATTCTAGAAGGTCAAGATTCCAAATGCCAAGTGACAAGTGTTGCAATTGCCAGAGGAGGGAAATTCGAATTCTTGCTGTGAAGTAGTGGAGATTTAATGAATTGGCTAAACTTAGCTCTCTTCTAGAATTCGACTTGGCTATTTGAGCTGAGAAGTTGCTTCATTTTACTCCACCAGTTGAAGAGTGCGACTTGAGCTTTGATGTTGAGATTGCAGTGTAGGCATTGAAGGAGTTCGACTTGAAGAAGAATAAGAATTATTGTGTGCTGAAGCTCAAGTTAATTCGCATTGTGGAGTAAATTTGAAGTCTGAAGTTGCTGAAAGTGAAGTTGGCCAATTTTATCTAAGAGTTGAAGTTGTTGCAGCCAACTTAGAAATTTGCTAAGTCTTTCTTAGTTGAAATTGCTAGAGGAGAAGTTGAGGTTTGCAGATGAAATAGAATGTTGCAACTTCTCAATTTTAAAAGTCAACTGGCAGACCCTGCATGTTATTTTATTTTATTTTTATTTAAAATTGCTGATGGCTGTTTGTTATTTTGCAGGATGGCTGAAGTAAGAGCAATTGGCAGATACAATAATGCTGCATCCAGGCAGGCTGTTATCAAGAAGTTGAGCAAGCCTTTCCTGCCGGAGTCGAAATTCACTTCGAAGGTGGGCAAGCTGGTTGACACAAATTTGGGTTCTTTCAACATGGAGGCCTTTAAAAGTCGAATGATGGGAGTTGGCAGTCATCGTCCTTCAATCACTTTGCACAATATTGTTCGAAGTGGATTATTTGCAGCTGCTGGTTTTCCGCTAGCTATTCAGTGTCCGAAGTTGATGATGGAGTGTGCTAACTACTACGACTCGGATCACAGGTCCATTGTTTCGCTTGATGGTAGATTGTTCGCCAACCTCACACCTGCAGCTATCGGCAAAGCTTTTGGAATCCCATCGCATGAGAAGATGATTTATAAGACAAGGGAACGTGCTGAGCGAATGTATGCTTCAACGTTCGAGAGATGTGCGGAGATGATCAACTCTCGCTGGATGAACAAGCCTAAGCCCTCTCGAACGAAGTTGCTGAAGCAAATAATATCAGATGATTTGAAGCAGGAGTACTGCGACTTGATCATGATGCTCAGCAGGGTTGGAGGCTTTCCTCAAGCGTTTATCTTTGAGCCTTGGATGTTCTATTACATCAACCTCATGCTGGAAGGAAAAGAGCACATCAATTGGGCGGTGATGATTAGTGACAATTTGCATGAGCAGCTTCGGAGCTTGAGAAGGACAAAAACATTTTACATGGGCTCATACCTTGTTTACATGTTGGCTCGTGTGACGAAGTACAGAGGAATATCCTACAAGGAGCCAATTGGTTGTGGCTCTCATTAGTTCAAAATTCATGAGGCTTGTCCACAGTTGCACCTGACAAGCACGTCCAATTACAAGCGGGTCAATGATGCCTTCACCATGCATATAACGAGATCACTACAGCAGAGGACTCATCATAGGATCTCGAGGGAAGCTCAGGAATTAATTGAAAGGTATGGGTGCTGGTTTATTCAATTTCTGAAATTCTCTTACATCAGGCTGCAAGGTTTTTCTTCATACCCATATAGACTGCCTAAATACCCAACGAATAGAATTTTGATGTTAGAGATATCTAGGCAACTTGTTGCCTACGATAAGATTCGGAAGAGAAAGAAGGGAGGGATTGAATTCCCAATCATCATGGGGAATTCAGATGAAGTGTGTCCTTCACTTCAGGCAGCCAGGGAAGCTGAAAATGAGCTTCAATTCTTCCATCTTTCCTATCACACCAACAAAAGCAGATACGATCCCCGCGGCGTTCTCCATATCGGATGATACCACGGCATTGTTCCTGCTGGCTTTGAGTGATTTGCCGCCGTACCGCTACCATGGCGCCTGCTTTTCTGCGTTACATGCCCCTGGCGCCACCGATCTGTTACGGAAAACAATGTCCCCGCTATCGCGCTTAAACGCCTTCCATCCAGATTATGAGGTGAGACACGCCGCATCTAATTCCTCGGATTGGTCGTGACGAGATTGGCAGACGGACACACTTTGTGGTATTCCCAGTCCCAACTTCCCACCTCGCGCCGTATACGGGTTGAGGCATGCGACGAAGAGAATAACTTCCCGACTTTATCAAACTTGATGGGAGATCATAGGATGCCAACTACCAGCAGGAGGAAACAGATTACTTGAGGTCTAGAATCTCGAAGGAAGGAGCCAGTTCAGCTGGAGCCTCCGAGAGTTGTGATAGTCACCCATGCCATTGGAGACACGCTCTCCAAGCATACAGGAGGTTTCGCTATTTGCTGATCAAAGAAATGCATTGAATCAGGAACGAGAATTACAGGAGGAAAATCAGCCACCACGAAGAAAATCGGTTGGCCAAAGTGTTAACGCACCTACTAGAGATGATCAGCAGGAGGAGGATGAGGAAACTGTTACCGATACACACTTCCAGCATGAGCTTGAGGCGGCTCTAAAGGATGATGCAGTCTTAGGAGATACTTAGCCATTAGAGGCCGATGAGCCTCGCCAGAATGAAATTGAAGTAGAACAAGTCCATGAGGAGGAAGCTAGAGATGAGCAGCCATTTGTTATTCAGCAGGTGGTACTTGATTGGCTTAGAGATAGAATGAGAAGGAGCCCCAGCGGAGTGAGGCTGATCCAAGAGGTAGAGATGGAGTGAATTTTGAGAGGGATCAAACAAGACCCACTCAAATGAAGAGAGCCAGCAGGGAATTTCAAGATCTCAAACAGATGAGGATGGTCGTCGCAGACCCTTCACGCTGATGTGCTTGTAGGTTGATTGTGATCGAGATGAGGCAGCTCCAAATTACATGATCACACTTTTGAGTTGGTCGCCTGTATCAGGAGTTAAGCATTGTGATCATTGATGAATGTGTGGATAACTCCTATTAGGGCGCCGCTGAAAGATTTTCAAAGACTGGCTATGCTTTATAAGAAATTGAAGGAGATAAGATCTTGATTAGCTAACGCGCAACATCTTTGTCTCAACTTTGTGGTAGAGAATCCACAATAGAGTCCCAAACGGTTGTCCGTGAGAATCGCCAGTGGCTTGGGAGGATTTGAAAAGATGGCACAAGGTGCAACGCTGCAAAGCCCATGGAAGATCTGCCATGCTTGCCCCTACCGCAATACCATGGAAAACGACGTCCTGGTTCACACCTGCTTTCATTCCCACAACGGCGCCCTGATGCTACCCTCTGCGCATGCCATCGGTATTTTGTTGTTTGTTCCCAGAGTGAGAAAATATTTCTACCCGTCCTGAACTATCTCTGCTTGACCTGCAGTCCCAATACATGAACACTGTTGACATAGAGTCCCAACACCCTGGAGCAACTTCTGCATGTCCCAACCCACGATGAGTGACTAACGATGATCAAGCAGGCTACACCTTCTTTCTCGGAGGTGAAGACTTTGTGCAGTGATGCTTGAAAATATTCTCGGGACTTTCTCCAGCTTGATTCAGAATACACAGGATGCTCTGGTTGCTTGGAGAAAGTCTTGCACATGACACAGACAGGTAGTCACAGTGTTAGAGTTTCAGCTTGATTGTATTCCGCCTATCTCAGTTCGGGAGGTTGAGGCTGTGCTTGCCAGGTTCATTGATTTTGCAGCCAAGGAGAAGGAGAATGGAAACGCACTTCTGGATGATGACCTTCTGGAAGACTGATTGTGGGCATTAATTGCCTTTACTATTTTGGGAGTGAGTGGGAATCTTTTGATTCATTTATTGTACCACTCCCCATTCTAGTTGTTTTTAGGGTTAGGGCTGAGGTGGCTTAATCTAAGCCATTCATTTGATTGTAATCTGAGCCGTCCATTGGACTAGGCTATCTATAAAAGGGGCATCCCCCCTCATTTGTAATTCATTAGTAGTAGAAATTGGATCAGACTAGAGACTAGAGTAGAGAGATTGATAGTATAGTTGTGTAGCTTAGCATAGCATAGTTTGAAGAAGGAGGAAAGTTCTCCCTTTGAGAATTTTGTAAGGAATTGTTACGAAGACTATCATAATAGAAGAGTTTCATTAATGGTGAATTTGTCTTTTGTTATGAGCAGTTAGTGAGGTTTCTTCGCCCTTCAACTTCAAGTAGTTTAAAGTAGCATAATTTTCATTTCATGCAAGTAGATGTTAGCTGTGGACTTGTGGTGTTAATCAAGGCAACTTCGTTTTAATCCATACCACTAGCAGCTTGCTGACGGCAAGTTTGCCTTGTGTTGTCAACTGGAAAATTTTATGAGCTTAACTTCGGTTGTGACTTATGTCTCGATATGCATCGTCTTGATGGTGTCTTGATGCCAAATTGCAACTTGAAAACCTCTTGCCACTCCCTTGAAGATTGCACCAACTTTGTGTAAGCTATCCCACGCGAGGCAGAGCAGAGTTTGGTTGAAGTCTGTTGAGATTAATTCCACATCCCGTCTCAGAGTAGAATTTAGAACCTTATTATCCCTATACTCATTTACATTTCGCACATTTCTGGTTAGTTTTAGGAAAATTCACACCTCAATGCCAAATCATTCGCACAAAATTCCCTTCCAATCATTAATGGGTTGTCAACTGCAAACCTTTTGAACAATTGTGTAAGTCCCCTCATAAAAACAACAAATCACAACGAACCTACTGAGGGTATTCCAAAGCATTTCGGAACCTTGGAGTTGAACATGCGATCTTTCTTGCAATCTTAGCGCACAAAATTCTTTGATCAAGAGAGAATGGAGTAGCCTTCGGATTACTTTGTTTTGTTGATTGGTGCGGTCACAAAAATCACATCAACAGTTGGCCACTAACCCATGTAAAGAAATTATGTGATTGCAAAGGTTATGTTTAGGTATTGGACTCTTACTGAAATCTATAAAGATAGATTGGGATAATCAAAGTGCAAGCTATTTGGCAAAGAGACTTTTTTGTGCTCATAAAAATTATATTGATGTGCGGTATCATTTTTGTAGAGAGATAACTGGAGACATGGTATAATCTGAGAAGGTTGGTAGCTTGATGAATTTTGTTGATTCATTCATGATGTTAGTTGGTTTTGAGAAGATTGCTTAGTGCAGGAAATCGATGGGCATAGCTTCCCTTAGCAATTGATTTTATGCATGTATGGTGCCCTATATAAAGTGTTTATTTAAAAAGTGGAGATTGTTCGATAAATGTTGTCATTACGTGTCTTTTTTTGGGCCTATTTTTGTGTACTTATTGTAAGCTATCCTTTTGCTTAGCAGTTTCTTGTATTGATGTGCCTTTAAATACTCACGCATGGATTAGGATTAAGCACAAATGTGAACTATCTTACTATATTATGAACGTTAGGTAATACAGTGAGTGTAGTTTTTTCCAAGGTTTTTTCAGAAGGCTTTCTTAGGGAAAAATCTCTTGTTATACCATGAGTGTGGCTGTATTTCTTTGTGTTGAATTTATGTTTCTGTTTGCATTGCTTCTTCTGCATAAGTTTATCAATATTTATCTCTTCAGTCAAAACCTATGGGTACATATTTGAACAACATATAAGGTAAATGTAAAGAAATCTTCTCATGGTCTTCCACAAGGAGGGTCTCAAATAGAAAGTTGGTGCTGGCTTGGCCACAACCTAAAAAACAACCTTTATGTTTTCTATAGAGGGCTGACCAAAACTATTCATCCATTCTCAAACATGCATAAGTTATTAATTCATGTGCAAAACTTTGTTAACCACAACAATTTTATTGATCAAAGCACTCTATTTATTTGGTGGTATATTTAGTATTGTATTCATAGGAAATGATCCTCTAAATTTCATTGGTTTTCATGCTTTGTTAGTCTAAATTGCTTAATCATCATGGTGATGTAGTATTTGTACGCTTTAATCTTTTGGAACCTATATTGTGCTTTGTTGTAAAGATCATTGAAACCTTGCATGTGCTGAAAATGAAATAGGAAAATACTCAAGCTGGAGATACTCATAAGGAATATTAAGAGAAAGAAATCAAATTAACTCGGATTTTAAATTCAAATCATGAGAAGCTATTACATAACTGGACTATATCACAAAGACATTCACTACACATCATAGCTATTAATGTTTACTTTTGTAGGTACTTAGTGGGACATTCTCGAAACTTAATTCCTCTAGGTTCACTGGTTGCTATTTGCATCTAAAACAGAATAATAGTAAGTGTCTTGATGCCTCAAGATACCTTAGAAATTAATTTTTGGTACTAACAAATTAGAATTCCAAGATCATACCTAAAGATTAGAATTTGGAGATTCTTATCAGAGTCTCATTGTTTACACATTTAACTTAAATTGTGTTATGTTCTCTGTTCTATGCTAACTACATACCTAAATATTTCAGAGTTCCCAGTGCATACTTTTTGTAACATATCTTTAGAGTAAAATGTGTAGATGGTAGTTCAAAACATCACTGCAGTTTTCATCCAGAAGATTTGTTACAAAAAACCATACCTCCTAATTATAAAAAAACATAAACAAAAGTAGTATGACAAAGACTTAATTTTAATGCAGTAGTTTTAGGTAATAATATTAAATGCAAATTGGAATGCTATAATGCTTAGATATTGATATTTTGGAACTTGTTAATGATAGAGCAGATCTACTTCTTGTTGTGTGTCATGGTGTTGAATGTCTGATAAATTGCAGGAAGACATATCCTACATATTCAAGATTGCAGATAAGGATAATTCTGGCACCTTAACCATGGATGAATTTACTGATGTAATAAAGGATATCCGGATGAGATATCCTCAAATAGATCTTTATTTGGAAAGACAGCGTGTGAGTAATGCAACCAAACTTCTAGAAGGGGCAGCAGAAAGTGGACATGATAAGACAATAGAACTCAATATTGAGCAGTTCAAGTCTGCACTCAGTCATGTGGACTCTCAAATGAAGACTCTACCAGCAACTGCACAGGTAATTGTTCTTTTATTCTTTCAATTTATCATACTAAGCATAGACATGTAACAAATAATTCTGGAATTGATTATTGCTTTGTCTTTGGTCCTTGTGCTTCAATGGGGTTTTCCCAAAGCCCAAGTTTAGTGGAACATTCTAACAATTAATCATAGAGAAAAAATAATCAAATAATTATGAGAATGACTGTAATGGAATTACATCAATATAATGTTTAAACCATAGTTTACATACTCGGAATTGGAGAGTACTCGGCAAGCCCAAAAATTTTGACTCGGGAAAAACTCGGCAAACACTCGACAAATACTCGGCAAATACTCGGCAAATGTGTGTGGATATTTATGTATGTGTATACGCAGGACTGCACTGTGCACACATACATATCTATAAACATACACAGGATGCCAAGTTTGCATGCATATCCACACACAGACATATTTATACACACACAAACATGCCAAGTTTGTGGGTTTTTTGCGAGCTACTGGCAATTGCTCGATAATTTGACGAGAGAAAATCCATCTGCATACTGCCTGCGGATAAAAGCAGAAATTACTCGGCATGCAAATTTTTTGGAGATTACTCGGCTACCCGGAGAGTAATTGGAGAGTATGTAAACTATGGTTTAAACAATGTAAGCACATTAAGTCTAGAGTGTTCTTCAAAGTGAGAAATAAATATTTGGCACTATCATGACAACACCAAAGTTCAAATAGGATGATCCTGTGAGGGCAAGGTGAGAGTGTATGGTGAGCAAGCTAAGGGATTACTCACTATTTATTTTTTTAATTTAATAAAAATGATGTATTTTCTAATGTAAAAAACAATCTATCCGACGACGAAGGGGAAGTCATTCTCCCCTCATTCTTCGCAGATTAGGTTGACTCCCAACCACTCGCAAGAGTGGATTGGTATGCCAAGGAAAACACGTCTATAGAGGAAAGAACGAGTAGAGTGGTTAGAAATAGCCAACTCTATTTCAACAGCAAGAAATCAAGGAAGGTGATACCTCACAGAATAGAGCCGCCACAGGTTCAGTCTCCACCACCTTCCACTTCAAAAAGGAAACCTAGGCAGAAGCAATGGTGCAATCCTCCCCAAGGGATGAGGATGTCGAAGCCTACAAAGCCCAGAACACAGAGGACACCTATGGAGAAAGCCACACATAGTCCTGAGATAATCATGAGCGTTGCTACCCCAGAGCAAGGAATAGAGATTGCTACTCCTGAACCAGAAGAAGTTGTTGCTAAGGAGCCAACAACAATAGTTGCTGAAGAGCCAGTAGTAGAATCAACAGCAGTAGAAGCAGCAGTGGAAATGGTGCCTGTTATGGAAACAGAGCCGCCAATATCAACACCATCATAGCAGTTGCAAGTCCTCATAGACTTGGATTCGCCACCGAGAGACATTGCTCCAGCACAGTCTCACACATCGGGCATTCAAGGGCCTCATATTCCTCTTAGTGAAGATCACCGAGATTCCATTTGGCTTGAAGGCTTCCTAGGGAGAAAGAGGGAAAAACCCTCCTATGAACTTGACTTCACCGAATTCGATCATGTCCCACAAGACATACAGGCGAAGAAATTGAAGAGGCAAGTTCACATAGAGAGGAATGCAGAGTGTGAAATTTCAAATTATCATAGAGACTGTTGCCCCACCAGTAGAGAAAAGCATACACGAGGTTCAAGTAGAGGACTACACATTGTCTCAACTTAACCTCGGGAAGACTACACAACAAGTGGAGGCAGACCTTCTCAGAATAGCTTCGGTGAGCGCACAAGAAAGAATGGCTAAGGATGGAAAAGAAAAAGCAGTCTTAAAGGCTGAAAATCAGCAACTAAGGTCATACATAACCAGCTTGATGCATGGCACCCTGAACATCTCAGCCTTGCCAGAAGGATTGCTAGATCTCCCCGCAGAACAAAATCATCAACAATTGATAACATACGGCAAACACTTGAGAGATCAAGTGGAAGAGTTTGTTCTCAAGGGAAGATGTATACTGGAAAATCTATACCAGTTATGGGATAAAGCACATGGACTTCGTGCAGAGATCCAGCAATCAGAACAAAGAATTGTAGAGAAGAGGCTAGAAGATGAGAGCACAATTGTAGACTTGCAATTGGCGTATCAATCAGTCTACTCCAAGGTAAACAAGCACTATCTCTTTGCTTGGAAGGAACAGTAGGCGTACAAGGTGAAAGCCTATGACGCTCATTCAGTAGAGTTGATTGATTATAGACGGGTGGTTGCCACTATTATCAACTTCGCAAGAACGTTGGTGATATATTTCCCTTCTGTGGAATATTAGCATGAGGGAGTAGAATACATTGAGATGGTCACTGTACAAAATCAGTTCAGAGACGTCATCCGCAGTACCTTTCTTGATGATCCAGATGGTTGCAAGCTGGCTAAGGTGGCAACTTTATCAACCAAGTTCGAAGAGGCAGCATCTCAGTGTATAAACTTCAGGAATCAACTCACAACGGGTGAGGTAATGCTGCGATGCCACATCATCATTCTATAGAGCATTAACTCCCCAGAGGCTGATGAAGTCAATGAATGGATAGAGACACTGTTGATTAATGGTGAGCTATAAAGGCACCCAAAGAAGGACGTCCTACACCCTCCAAGTGGAATTTATGATACTTGAGTTTGACTTGATGCTTCTTTCCAAGTCAACTCAAGATGACATTAAATGTAATTGGAGTTAACTTGATGTTCCTTTCCAAGTTAACTCCATATCCCTTAAATCATGCATTGTCAGATCCCATTGATTAAGGATGTCTAATCGGCTTCCTTATCAGGATCTTAGATCACCTAAAATGTGGATGTATTTGGAGGATACTGGCTACCACTTTTAGTTTATTTCTCAAATAACCCGCGTCGTTTCGACTCGTTTTCGCTTAATCAAGTAGTCTTCCAAGCACTGTTTAGTTCCCCTTTTGCAGGGAATAAATCTTACAATTGATTGGCAAGAACTCACAGTTAACTCAAGGAGATCGGTGCTGCCTACTCCCTTTGAGTTCTATAAATACATCTTGGGCCTATTGTTTGTTCAACTTTTATTTCGCAAAATTGCCTATTGCTACAAATGTACTTTTGAAAGCAGATATTTGTTCACTCTTGGATGAGAGTTCGTTGGTCGATTGTAATTGTGCATGATTTCGTGCCTTTGCTATCCCAACCTTTGTAATTCGTTGATGAAGCTTGAAGAAGAATATCAGAAGGTGCTTGCATTTTGATCTACCTATTTGAGTTATTTCCACGTCTTGTTTCAAATAGCTTTTTGTTTCATTTCCCTCCTCGGATAGGGGTTCCTCCTCCTTGGATATTTGTCATTGACAGTTATCATTTGATGTTGTTTAATGTATTGTCCTTCAATCTATACTTCGGATAGGGGTTCCTCCTATTTAGCAAGCTTGTTGACCAAGACATCGTTTATCTGTTTTTTCTTGTAAACCATTTCCTAGACCATACCTCGGATAGGGGTTCCTCCTCCTTGGCAGGTCTCAGATCTATTTTACCGTAAAGAGTGTTTGCTTGTACCAACCTTATCCCGGTGTATACCCGAGAGTTCATAGCCTCGGTCATATTCTCAGGAGACGGCGAATTCAGGTGATCCGACCCTTCATTCCCGCTCCTTTACCCTCATGCTTTGTTTACCTTGAAGGTATTGGATAGATTAAAAGCTAGAATAGTCGTAGTTAAGATCTGCAGAAACCAGAGAAAAAGCTTAGCTGCGGCGCATTGTGTTTGTGCACCCTTGTGTCCTACCGCTGAAGTACAAAAAGATAGGGACCTTAGTTTACCATACCCTTCCTTACGCATTGCTT
>VDFB02295899.1:0-19289 GCA_007258455.2 Sequoia sempervirens
TTGTTGATTCATTCATGATGTTAGTTGGTTTTGAGAAGATTGCTTAGTGCAGGAAATCGATGGGCATAGCTTCCCTTAGCAATTGATTTTATGCATGTATGGTGCCCTATATAAAGTGTTTATTTAAAAAGTGGAGATTGTTCGATAAATGTTGTCATTACGTGTCTTTTTTTGGGCCTATTTTTGTGTACTTATTGTAAGCTATCCTTTTGCTTAGCAGTTTCTTGTATTGATGTGCCTTTAAATACTCACGCATGGATTAGGATTAAGCACAAATGTGAACTATCTTACTATATTATGAACGTTAGGTAATACAGTGAGTGTAGTTTTTTCCAAGGTTTTTTCAGAAGGCTTTCTTAGGGAAAAATCTCTTGTTATACCATGAGTGTGGCTGTATTTCTTTGTGTTGAATTTATGTTTCTGTTTGCATTGCTTCTTCTGCATAAGTTTATCAATATTTATCTCTTCAGTCAAAACCTATGGGTACATATTTGAACAACATATAAGGTAAATGTAAAGAAATCTTCTCATGGTCTTCCACAAGGAGGGTCTCAAATAGAAAGTTGGTGCTGGCTTGGCCACAACCTAAAAAACAACCTTTATGTTTTCTATAGAGGGCTGACCAAAACTATTCATCCATTCTCAAACATGCATAAGTTATTAATTCATGTGCAAAACTTTGTTAACCACAACAATTTTATTGATCAAAGCACTCTATTTATTTGGTGGTATATTTAGTATTGTATTCATAGGAAATGATCCTCTAAATTTCATTGGTTTTCATGCTTTGTTAGTCTAAATTGCTTAATCATCATGGTGATGTAGTATTTGTACGCTTTAATCTTTTGGAACCTATATTGTGCTTTGTTGTAAAGATCATTGAAACCTTGCATGTGCTGAAAATGAAATAGGAAAATACTCAAGCTGGAGATACTCATAAGGAATATTAAGAGAAAGAAATCAAATTAACTCGGATTTTAAATTCAAATCATGAGAAGCTATTACATAACTGGACTATATCACAAAGACATTCACTACACATCATAGCTATTAATGTTTACTTTTGTAGGTACTTAGTGGGACATTCTCGAAACTTAATTCCTCTAGGTTCACTGGTTGCTATTTGCATCTAAAACAGAATAATAGTAAGTGTCTTGATGCCTCAAGATACCTTAGAAATTAATTTTTGGTACTAACAAATTAGAATTCCAAGATCATACCTAAAGATTAGAATTTGGAGATTCTTATCAGAGTCTCATTGTTTACACATTTAACTTAAATTGTGTTATGTTCTCTGTTCTATGCTAACTACATACCTAAATATTTCAGAGTTCCCAGTGCATACTTTTTTGTAACATATCTTTAGAGTAAAATGTGTAGATGGTAGTTCAAAACATCACTGCAGTTTTCATCCAGAAGATTTGTTACAAAAAACCATACCTCCTAATTATAAAAAAACATAAACAAAAGTAGTATGACAAAGACTTAATTTTAATGCAGTAGTTTTAGGTAATAATATTAAATGCAAATTGGAATGCTATAATGCTTAAATATTGATATTTTGGAACTTGTTAATGATAGAGCAGATCTACTTCTTGTTGTGTGTCATGGTGTTGAATGTCTGATAAATTGCAGGAAGACATATCCTACATATTCAAGATTGCAGATAAGGATAATTCTGGCACCTTAACCATGGATGAATTTACTGATGTAATAAAGGATATCCGGATGAGATATCCTCAAATAGATCTTTATTTGGAAAGACAGCGTGTGAGTAATGCAACCAAACTTCTAGAAGGGGCAGCAGAAAGTGGACATGATAAGACAATAGAACTCAATATTGAGCAGTTCAAGTCTGCACTCAGTCATGTGGACTCTCAAATGAAGACTCTACCAGCAACTGCACAGGTAATTGTTCTTTTATTCTTTCAATTTATCATACTAAGCATAGACATGTAACAAATAATTCTGGAATTGATTATTGCTTTGTCTTTGGTCCTTGTGCTTCAATGGGGTTTTCCCAAAGCCCAAGTTTAGTGGAACATTCTAACAATTAATCATAGAGAAAAAATAATCAAATAATTATGAGAATGACTGTAATGGAATTACATCAATATAATGTTTAAACCATAGTTTACATACTCGGAATTGGAGAGTACTCGGCAAGCCCAAAAATTTTGACTCGGGAAAAACTCGGCAAACACTCGACAAATACTCGGCAAATGTGTGTGGATATTTATGTATGTGTATACGCAGGACTGCACTGTGCACACATACATATCTATAAACATACACAGGATGCCAAGTTTGCATGCATATCCACACACAGACATATTTATACACACACAAACATGCCAAGTTTGTGGGTTTTTTGCGAGCTACTGGCAATTGCTCGATAATTTGACGAGAGAAAATCCATCTGCATACTGCCTGCGGATAAAAGCAGAAATTACTCGGCATGCAAATTTTTTGGAGATTACTCGGCTACCCGGAGAGTAATTGGAGAGTATGTAAACTATGGTTTAAACAATGTAAGCACATTAAGTCTAGAGTGTTCTTCAAAGTGAGAAATAAATATTTGGCACTATCATGACAACACCAAAATTCAAATAGGATGATCCTGTGAGGGCAAGGTGAGAGTGTATGGTGAGCAAGCTAAGGGATTACTCACTATTTATTTTTTTAATTTAATAAAAATGATGTATTTTCTAATGTAAAAAACAATCTATCCGACGACGAAGGGGAAGTCATTCTCCCCTCATTCTTCGCAGATTAGGTTGACTCCCAACCACTCCCAAGAGTGGATTGGTATGCCAAGGAAAACACGTCTATAGAGGAAAGAACGAGTAGAGTGGTTAGAAATAGCCAACTCTATTTCAACAGCAAGAAATCAAGGAAGGTGATACCTCACAGAATAGAGCCGCCACAGGTTCAGTCTCCACCACCTTCCACTTCAAAAAGGAAACCTAGGCAGAAGCAATGGTGCAATCCTCCCCAAGGGATGAGGATGTCGAAGCCTACAAAGCCCAGAACACAGAGGACACCTATGGAGAAAGCCACACATAGTCCTGAGATAATCATGAGCGTTGCTACCCCAGAGCAAGGAATAGAGATTGCTACTCCTGAACCAGAAGAAGTTGTTGCTAAGGAGCCAACAACAATAGTTGCTGAAGAGCCAGTAGTAGAATCAACAGCAGTAGAAGCAGCAGTGGAAATGGTGCCTGTTATGGAAACAGAGCCGCCAATATCAACACCATCACAGCAGTTGCAAGTCCTCATAGACTTGGATTCGCCACCGAGAGACATTGCTCCAGCACAGTCTCACACATCGGGCATTCAAGGGCCTCATATTCCTCCTAGTGAAGATCACCGAGATTCCATTTGGCTTGAAGGCTTCCTAGGGAGAAAGAGGGAAAAACCCTCCTATGAACTTGACTTCACCGAATTCGATCATGTCCCACAAGACATACAGGCGAAGAAATTGAAGAGGCAAGTTCACATAGAGAGGAATGCAGAGTGTGAAATTTCAAATTATCATAGAGACTGTTGCCCCACCAGTAGAGAAAAGCATACACGAGGTTCAAGTAGAGGACTACACATTGTCTCAACTTAACCTCGGGAAGACTACACAACAAGTGGAGGCAGACCTTCTCAGAATAGCTTCGGTGAGCGCACAAGAAAGAATGGCTAAGGATGGAAAAGAAAAAGCAGTCTTAAAGGCTGAAAATCAGCAACTAAGGTCATACATAACCAGCTTGATGCATGGCACCCTGAACATCTCAGCCTTGCCAGAAGGATTGCTAGATCTCCCCGCAGAACAAAATCATCAACAATTGATAACATACGGCAAACACTTGAGAGATCAAGTGGAAGAGTTTGTTCTCAAGGGAAGATGTATACTGGAAAATCTATACCAGTTATGGGATAAAGCACATGGACTTCGTGCAGAGATCCAGCAATCAGAACAAAGAATTGTAGAGAAGAGGCTAGAAGATGAGAGCACAATTGTAGACTTGCAATTGGCGTATCAATCAGTCTACTCCAAGGTAAACAAGTAACATCTCTTTGCTTGGAAGGAACAGTAGGCGTACAAGGTGAAAGCCTATGACGCTCATTCAGTAGAGTTGATTGATTATAGACGGGTGGTCGCCACTATTATCAACTTCGCAAGAACGTTGGTGATATATTTCCCTTCTGTGGAATATCAGCATGAGGGAGTAGAATACATTGAGATGGTCACTGTACAAAATCAGTTCAGAGACGTCATCCGCAGTACCTTTCTTGATGATCCAGATGGTTGCAAGCTGGCTAAGGTGGCAGCTTTATCAACCAAGTTCGAAGAGGCAGCATCTCAGTGTATAAACTTCAGGAATCAACTCACAACGGGTGAGGTAATGCTGCGATGCCACATCATCATTCTATAGAGCATTAACTCCCCAGAGGCTGATGAAGTCAATGAATGGATAGAGACACTGTTGATTAATGGTGAGCTATAAAGGCACCCAAAGAAGGACGTCCTACACCCTCCAAGTGGAATTTATGATACTTGAGTTTGACTTGATGCTTCTTTCCAAGTCAACTCAAGATGACATTAAATGTAATTGGAGTTAACTTGATGTTCCTTTCCAAGTTAACTCCATATCCCTTAAATCATGCATTGTCAGATCCCATTGATTAAGGATGTCTAATCGGCTTCCATGATTTGTGGATCTTAGATCTCCACTAACACTAAATGTGGATGTGTATTTTGGAGGGATACTTTCATTAAAGTTCACTTTTAGTTTACTTTCAGTCAACTGAAGTAGTTTCCAGTTGACTCTTTGTTCTCTTTCAGTTAACTGAAGTAGTCTTCCAGTTAATTGCTTGTTCCCCCTTTTTAGGAATAAATCTTGCTAATTGATTGGCAAGAACTCATTGTTAACTCAAGGAGATTTTGGTGTTGCCCACTCCTTTGAGTTCTATAAATAAGAGCCTTGGGCTCATTGTTTGTTCAACTTTTACTTGCTATGCAAAATTGCTGCGCCATTGTTGCCAACAGCTTTGAAAGCAGATATTTGTTCACTCTTGGATGAGAGTTCGTTGGTCGATTGTAATTGTGCATGATTTCGTGCCTTTGCTATCCCAACCTTTGTAATTCGTTGATGAAGCTTGAAGAAGAATATCAGAAGGTGCTTGCATTTTGATCTACCTATTTGAGTTATTTCCACGTCTTGTTTCAAATAGCTTTTTGTTTCATTTCCCTCCTCGGATAGGGGTTCCTCCTCCTTGGATATTTGTCATTGACAGTTATCATTTGATGTTGTTTAATGTATTGTCCTTCAATCTATACTTCGGATAGGGGTTCCTCCTATTTAGCAAGCTTGTTGACCAAGACATCGTTTATCTGTTTTTTCTTGTAAACCATTTCCTAGACCATACCTCGGATAGGGGTTCCTCCTCCTTGGCAGGTCTCAGATCTATTTTACCGTAAAGAGTGTTTGCTTGTACCAACCTTATCCCGGTGTATACCCGAGAGTTCAGAGCCTCGGTCATATTCTCAGGAGACGGCGAATTCAGGTGATCCGACCCTTCATTCCCGCTCCTTTACCCTCATGCTTTGTTTACCTTGAAGGTATTGGATAGATTAAAAGCTAGAATAGTCGTAGTTAAGATCTGCAGAAACCAGAGAAAAAGCTTAGCTGCGGCGCATTGTGTTTGTGCACCCTTGTGTCCTACCGCTGAAGTACAAAAAGATAGGGACCTTAGTTTACCATACCCTTCCTTACGCATTGCTTTCAGCAGAGAGGGACTTCTCCTCTTTAAATAACGAAGAAGTGTTGCAAAACATTTGAAATAGCTGAACGTTTACAATCAACACTCCAGAGGTGCTAATTTAAACGCCAACAACTAGAAAATTATGCTGAATCTACCCAGTTGATCAGATCTCATGTAGCCCGCTGCTTTGTGTGACATGCAAGAAAACCTAAGACAATAAGAGAGGAAGTATACAGAAGATGGATTGGAAGTTTTTATCTGACTCCCTGAGAAAATCTGTCTCTGAATCCAACCTTAGATTAACAATCTTCCTCTGCTTCAGATCTACAAGAAATATTGAAGAACGGATGAAAACCTTGGCCAAATCTGTAAATGGCATCCTTGAGAGCTTATGGTTGTTCTTGATCATCAACCTGCAATGAAATAATGAAGTGGGATGCCTATACCTTGATTACATAGACTCAAGCCTTAGATCCACAAGTTTGGGGACTTAACTAATGATCAAAGGTTGTTTTGGCTTCATCTGAAGTTCAAAAAGGTGATTTCCACTGATCATGGAGTGAGTTGGCCAAGTTTATCTCAAAATATCTTGACTTTAGTCAACAACTTGGCCTTTGACTTCTTCTAGGCGTCCCTTTTGAGTTTTGCAAGTTTTTTATTATTTTCTCTTTTGAATGACCCCAGTTTGATCTTGAATCTAGCTTGATCTGTTGATCCTGAGCTGTTGCCAATACATTCAGTGTTGAGCTGGATCCAACCTGAAGAGAAGTGCCTGGGAGACATGATGGCAAAAAGCTGAGGACAAGGCCTCAAAAGAAAGGGTTCCTTTTCCAAGAAAGGGCGCTTTTGCTTGTGCCTTGGTAAATTTTCAATCTTCATTCTTCAGCTTTTTGAAATGACCTCTCGTGCTTTGATCTGGATTTTTCGTTGATCAGAGAATCAAATGATCTTGTTTGATATCTTGTCAGGTAGCCAGCTCCGTTTCGCCAAAGATGACTGGAGTTGGGAAATTCAGAAGTCTTCTTAGGATTCCTTTATTCAAGGGCGCCCCTCATTGAAAAGGGCACTTTTTCCCTTCAGCTTAGTTATTTTCTTCTGAAAAGTTGCCTAGTTTGATCTTGATTATTTGTTGACTGCCTCATCAGATGCCTGTGCTTGCAGTCGCATTGTTGAGATTTACCTAGGCTGAGAATATTGTTCTGGGAGGCCTTTGGTCATCTGTCAGCATCTAGAGGTCTAGAAAGAAGGGCGCCTTTCTTTTGAAAAGGCTCTTTTTTCTTTGATCTTCACCTTCGACAGTCATTTCCTGATATTTCTTCAACTGCCTCTTTTCGCTTCATCAGCAACTGCTTATGATCAACTCATCAGATGATTTAGCTCTTTGTTTCGTTGTCGAGCCAGCAAGCAAACCCCGAGGATGACTGCCTTGAATTATTCAACAAATTGCATTTGACTTTAAAGATCATGAGCACCCCTGCTTGAAAAAGGCTCTTTTCAGCATTGTGAATTTGTCTCTCCTTCATAACGTTTCCAGAGTTAGTCAAATTTTGATCTTTTTGGGTTTTAGGAATCTCCTTCATCAAACCACATCATTTTAGATCTTTTTCACCATGGTTGCGTCGTTGAAGCGTTTGAAGCTTAACTTTCAGCACCTGGTACTGGCCAATCTGCCATTAATGGCTATGGAGCTCCTAACTTTGTTCCTGAAAAACATAAATAGACCCACCAGAGTAAAACATGTCTTTTGATGATTCTGACTTGACCGATGTGATCGTGAAGCCTTTTAATCCTATCAAAATCATTTTCAATCATTTCTGGGAAGGTCCTATTTTTGGGGGTTTCCCTGAAAAATAGGGGCGTAAAACCTTGACTTTCAAATTTTCAGACTTTTGCACTTGTTCCTTGATAGAAACCCACAAAGACCCTATGTTTGGTTTGACCTAAAATAGAATTGTAACGGCATTTTAACAAGATTTAGCTCAATTTATACAGAATGCCAAAAATTTATTTTGGGTACAACACATGTAAAGACTTTGTGTGGAAAAAAGCAATAGGGGGTAGCAGGGGCTGCGGGGAAAATTTGTCCGAAAATTTCTGGAATATGGGTTTTGTAGACGCGGATGTGTTGATCAAACTCAGATTCTTCGTTTTTCAAAATATTGACTTTTTCTCTACCATGCAAAGGAATCTACGGAAAAAAGCAAAGCTTCGAAAAGTGAAACTACGGGGCAATTTTTCCTGAAAAATTCTAGCACATAGGTTTTGTAGAGAAAGTTGTGCACAACATACCCAGATGATTAGAACTGTGAAATACTATCGTATACTTGGACATGCGAGAGAAAACCTAAGACAAGGATAGAAGAAATAAGAGAGAGAAAATAGAAGTTATATTTTGCCTCTGCCTATCCTTGAATGAAGTCTGTTGAATAATCTGGACTTGTATATGCGAAGAACACTAAAAAATATCACCTGTAGCGCCTTCAAATCTTGCTTGCACGAGAAAATTCGTGTTTGCACTCAACATGTGAAAATAATGGATGCCCAAATGCATATTTAAAGAATTTTTTGAGAGTTTAGGCGTCACATGCAAGAGAAAACCCTAAATTTTGGAAGGAATTATCTCATTGGGCTGCACTTAGTTAACAGAAACAAACACCGAACCTTGAAAAGGGCACCACTTAAAAATAATGAAGGAAATACGCCATATGCAAGTATAACTGACGTTTCAAATTGAAGTTTTAATATTTTTTAATTCAATTAACTAACTCCACCTTTCTAGGGCGGCTAGAGTATGTCTACTTCAATTTGAAAGTCAAATTTTGACTTTTTGGGCGCCTTTACTCAATGTTGAAGCGTTTTTGCTAAGCTCCTATTTTTTAGCTTTTTGAAAACGTTACCGTAGCCTCTGTTGAACCCTAAATTCCGGATGCTCAGTTGATCTTGGAGCTGAGTTGACACGTTCATCGAGTAGCTGGAACAAATCTGACAAGATGTTGCTGGGAATTGCGAGAGCTAAAAACTGAGTCTGATGCCTCATATTCAAAGGCGCCTATTTTCAAAAGGGTGCATATGACACTGGACTTTGCCATTGTTTGGATTTTCCTCTCCGTGCTTCAATCTGTCGCTACTGATGAATGATGACTCTCGTTGACTAGATGTTGGATCCATCATGCAGTTGGAAGAATTCTGCAAAGGATGAATGTATGTGCAATGTCTAAAAGTTGGATTAAGGACCTCAAATGCAAGGGTGCCCCTAGCCTGCAGGGGCGCGATTGTACTTTTGAGAATGATTTTGCAATTTGTAACTTTCAACCGAATGCTCCACTTTGACCCTTGTTGCCAAGAGCTGGATTGCTTCGATACACGTGCCGATGATCTCATCGTGGAGATGGAACAACTTGGAAGAGATGTTCTTGGAAGTGACGAAGCGAGAAAACTGCTTCTACGACCTCCAGTAGAAGGGTGCCTTTCTCAAGGAAGGTGCATTTTTAAATACTTAGCCATTTTTCTGCTTGCCTTTATCCTTCAATATTTACCGTTGATTCTTCATCTCCAGGCGTTTGACGGATCCGGAGGGCTGATGGTTGGATTTACTAAGTAGCCAGGAGAATTTTGCACAGAACTCATGAAGACGATAGCTGCCGAAAACCTCATCTAGCTGGCCAAAAGGTTAGGCGCCCCTGGCCTATAGAGGTACAATTTGATATTTTCACTTTTGTTCTCCCTCCATTTTATGTGCTCGCTGGATCAACTGCCATGGTCAACTGACATGTCTTACGGACCTATAAATGGATTCATCGTGGAGCTGGGCTGAATCTGAAGAGATCACCCGGAAACAGTTTCTGCAAATTCTGACATCTGATAGGCCTATTTCAAGGGCACCCCTGGGCTGTAGGGGCACAAAAACTGTATTTTGACTTCAGTCCATGATGCGTAAATTTCTCGTTTCTTCCGCTTCTGCCTTTGTTTTCCAGAGTTTCACGGATCTGATGAATTCGCTTGATGACTCATTGGAAAGCTGGCAGAATTTTGGAGATGATGACTGTACTTGCAAACATTAGTAACTGAATTTGGGCCTTCAAATTGAAGGGTCCCCTTTCCCTGTAGGGGCGCAGATTTGCTCCAAAATTGATGATTTTCACCATTTCACGCTTGGCGAACACCGTGATGCTTGCTGAGTTGATTGTGTTGAAGCATTACTACTGTTGACGCGAGCGCGTAACTATAATTTACCATTTTTATGTGTACAGACACTGCAAAGTTGACTTGCACGTTGATTGCGCAAGCGTCTCCCACGTAGCAAGGCGTAGTGTTTCCAGACTCGAATATTTTTTGCATTTTTCGCCGTTTGAAAATCCCCTCTGTTGCGAAGCATCTTTTTCAGCATCTTCCTCGCAGAAACCTCTATGATGAGTTTGAGGCTTAGATTTCGACACTTGGTACTGGCCAATTGCTATTGACGACCTCAGAGGTCCTAACTTTTCTCCTAAAAAAGTGAAAACAACCCACTAGACTTAAACTGACTTTTTCTTGATTCTGACTTCACCACTGTGATCGTGATGTGAAATAAGCCAATCAAAATTAATTCCAACCAATTCTGGTGAGATCCTATTTTTTTAGGGTTTTTAGGGTTTTCCCCAAAAATAGGGGCCCAGAAACCCTAATTTTCAAAATTTCAAAATTTTCCAGTATCTTCTAGACATTAAACCCACAAAAAGCTCATGCTTGATTTGACCAAAAACTGACTTTTGACGACAATTTTACAAGATTAAGACTATTTTAATCAAAATGCCTTAATGGAGCAAAAATTTCGTTTTGGGTACAACAACTAGCTGATTAAGGTTTGTTATATGGTTGTTGCACATTTTAATCGTGTATTTTTGCTCTTCCTTTATGGGCCTGTTTAGACTTGAGTTGAAGGCCGATTTTGAGCATTAAAAAGGCAATATGTGGTGTATCAAGGGCTTCTCCTACAAGGCCCAATACTAGCAATATTATTGTGAACTTTTATATTCATAGATGTTGCATTTATGATTCATAGCGGAGATTTGAAATTTTCATAATCAGGTGTTAATAATTGTGTGGTTTGCTGATAATATTTGTAATTTGATTTTGAATCTGATCATAACCTTATTATGATTAGAAGAGTTATTTGTTGAGCTGAATTGATGTAATGTCCCCAATACCCGAGTAGCGACGTGTGGCGTAATTTAATTAATTAAATATTAAATTTTCCTTAAATAATATTTTGGACATTAATATTTAATTAATTATTTATTAATATTTAATTAATTATTTATTTATTAAAGTAACTTTATTAAAGAGAAAATACTAAATAAGCTACTTTAATGAAGTGAAATATTTTAATATTAAATATTAAAAGGTGACGGGTTATAAAAGGTGGTAGAATGTATTCTTTGTCCATATCTTTTGAAATTTTTTAACATCAGGAATAATTCAGGAGAGCTCAACTTTCAAGGAACTTGAGGACGAAAACCCTCGGGTTATAGGGTGGATTGAATGAAAACTTAATTCCATCGACTAGTGGATTAATTCAGGATTCACAGTGGGATTTTAATGGATAGTTGATCGTTGTGGAAATTCGAGAAGTCTTGTGCAAAGACAAATATCAAGGTTTGACGACTTTCTTCTAGAATATTCAAAGTTTGACGATGATATCAAGTAGTGCAAAGGTATTTAATATTTTTAGGTGACACTAATATTATATCTTCAAATTCATTTCTAGTTGCAAGGTTGTATATCTCCCTTTGGATCATATCATTTGAGGGGGTTATTTCTTTATACGCAAAGGCTTAATTTATATATGCGATTTCCTTTCAGACTTACATAACCATCATCACAAGTTTTTAGCAGCTTAACATTATAGCCACAATTCTCATAGAAGCAGCAAAAATCTGAAATAGAGCTGGAAAGGAACAAAAGGTGATGAGTGAGGAAAGGACAAAATCTTAAGTATGCAGAAAAAGACAAATCAAAAGGAGCCGCCAATAGAAGACAAATTATGGCAGCCGCTTAAGACAAATCTAAACACCACCTCCTGCTGGAAATAGTTACAGAGGAAGTTGATATAAAAGATTAAGGGTTGAGGATTGCCGTGGGAATTTAAATGTCATTGAGCCTATGAGAAGGGAGACATGAACATTTAGGAGGCTATTCTCCTCCTTTGGAATCGTAGCACATTGGTAAATTATTTCTGCAGACTGTAGCTTTAATTCCCAGTGCCATATACTCTAAAGAAATCGCATGCATATTATATGGTTGTACATATATTGGAGTCTTGCAGGTGTGACGTGAACTAAGGTTTAATCAAAAGGAGGCATATAATAATGACTGCTCTCATACTATCTTAGCTGCAACCATTCAGCCTGTGAGGAAGCCGCCAAGCTAAGGGAAGGAGTCGAGCTGCTAGGGTAGCTATTGCTTTCATCACAATATCTATGCGCCTAGCAATCCACTTTATTGATTGCCCTATAGTCAGATAATATATATGGTCATTGTGGGAGCTGTCCGAACCTGGGGAGCTTACCAGGTCAGGGTGTTAATACAAAAATTTATTAGTATTTTATTTAGATAATGTATTGAATGCTGGGAATTTCTGTATGCATATTCTGTGAGGAAATAGATATCATTTAAAGAATGTAGTTGTTGATCATTTGTAAAGCATGTTTGGTATATTTGCATAAATGGAAATTCTGTGAAATCATTTGATGCATTAAATACCAGAAAACAAGCACAGAATGGTAGCAAGCTAAATGTTTGACAAAATGCTTGCATTGTCAAACTAGGTGAAATGGTAAAATTTTCAATCCAACTGATCCGGGTCATTACAATTGAAATTATAAAATATTCCATTGTCTTTTTCACAATCATTGATGATGAATGGACCTCTTCTCTACCTGAAGACTTAGATCAGGGAAAGTCCCCATCTCTTAGCATGGCCTCCATTATTCCTAACTTTTTGATAGCAGGTCTTCCCTTTCTCATGGCCATAAATAAATTTTCTAAAATAGTTGCAAAATTTGGGAAAAATTTACAAATTTTGCAGCTCTCTAGTTTTCCCATGCCAATTTAAATCACTATGCCATTTTGCAGTCAAAGCTACAATAAACCAAGAAAAATAGGGAATAACTTTCTGATGAACACAGGTTTTCTCAAATTTTTAAATAAATAAAATTAAAAATCAAATCCATGTTTTCTTGTATATAGCTGTCAATTTTATTTTTCTGTTTTTACAAATATTTCATCTCTTTATAGTATGCCAGGTTTTCCCTCTTTTAAACCCAGGAATTTAATTCCATTTAAACTTTTGCCATGTGTCAATTCCATTTAAATGGAATGCTATTATGGTTTTTAACACATGACATTATTGTTTCGACATATTTATGGTTTACTTGCTATGGTAGTGTTGTGACCTTTTCACACATCGCCCCATCAAGATGGGGACCCCCTAATTTTTGCTCCGTTCCGGTCTTTTGGCTTGGGTTTTCCTCTCTCTCTCTCTCTGTCTCTTTTCTGGTGTCCGCCTTTCGGGGGGTTGTGTCTGTCATTGAGCTTAAACGCGAAATATTGGCCAAGTCTAAAATTAGGGTTTCATCTTTTCTGGTCAATTCAAGGTCAAGTAAAGTGAGAAAATTGAAAATTGAACTTAACAAAGTTGTCAGCAGACATCCAGCAGGCTTCTAGCCAGTTTTCATCAAATTCTGAGGTACTTACTATTTTTAGTAAGTCTGCAATTCAGGGCAGTTCGTCAGCTATTTTGAGATTCCAATCATCACACGGCATTCAGAGCGTACCAGGCTGCTTGCATACTAAATTTGAGCGAAAACGGACAACTTACTATTTTTAGCAGTCCGGCTTCCAGGGTTAATTTCAGGGTCCAGATGCAGAGTTTTTCTTTGCATGTCCGGATATTCCTTCTGGGTTTTTCGAGACCTTCGCGATGATGTAACATGCAAGACGAGACGACTATTTTCAGGATTCAGCCTTCCGAGGCTATTTTCAGGGTTTGCATGTCAAGGTTTCTTTTGCATGTCGGGTGATTCTGATGGGTTTTTCGAGAGCTTCGCGATGGTATGACATGCAAACGAGGATTCTCACTTTCGAAGGAACTTGCTATTTTTAGCGGTGTGTCCCGGTAGCTACCAGCCAGCAGTGATTCACGAGCTGATCACGTTGTTGCAGAAATGAAAGCAAACCGGAGATCTTTTGATACGCATGCAATGCAAATTAGGTTTCCAGCTTGGAGCCTAAAAATAGGCATCAAAAGTCAAAATCTTCAAAATCAATGGTAAACCACTGCGAATCAGCGTTCTTGCTATCTGCTGATGAAATTTCAAGTCGATTCGGACACTTACTATTTATAGTAAGTCAAATTGAAACATGCTAAAAATAGTAAATCAGTGCATGCACGTGCGGCAGTAAAGTCCGTGGTGAGGGTCGCTCATTGAATTTCATGTCGATCGAGCTTGGGAGCTATCCATGACAAAGACAAATCCCACCATCAATGAAAAGATCTATTATCATGAAAAGTTTTACCAGAAAACCACTTGCATGAAATGAAAATTACGCTACTTTATGCTACTTGGATCCGAAAGGATGAAGAGACCTTGCTAGCTATCCATGACAAAGACAAATTCCACCATCAATGAAAAGATCTATTATCATGAAAATTTTACACAACAATCTCCACAAAAGTTTTCAAAGGGAAAACTTTCCTCCTTCTCCACACTACAAAATGTCTACTCTGCTCTACTCTCTAGTCTGATCTCCAAATCTAATGCTAGTCTAATTTCTAATGAATTACAAATGAGGGGTACTCCCCCTTTTATAGGTAGCCCAATCCAATGGACGGCTAAGATTACAATCAAAAGAGTGGCTAAGATTAAGCAACCTCAGCCCTAACCCTAAAAACTTCCAGAATGGGGAGTGGTGTAATAAATGAACAAAGATTCACACTCACTCCCAAAAATAGTAAAGGCAATTAATGCCCTTAATCATTCTTCTAGAAGATCATCATCCAGAAGTGCATTCCCATTCTCCTTCTCTCTGGCTGCAAACTCAACGAATCTGCCAAGTACAGCCTCAACCTCCTGAACTGAAATAGTTGGAATGCAATCTAGCTAAAACTCCAATACTGTAACAGACTGCTCATGCCTTGCACAAGATTTTCTCCAAGCAACTAAGGAATCCTGCATGCTCTGGATCAAGGTGGAGAAAGTAGAAGTGTTCTCGAAATCATCTTGTACGAAGGTTTTTACCTCTGAAAAGAAAGGCACCAGCCTACCCCTCAAATTATCAACATTTACCTCATCTGGATTCAACCGCCTAGCAAATACGGCCTCGAAAGTATTCTGAACTCCATCAATGATGTTGGCCATAGCCTTCCGTACTCTAGTTGAATCCGCCTGTGCTGCGTCGAAGAAACCACGTCCCGTGATTGCTGAAGAATACTATCTAGAAAAATCATACCTGTCATTCTCCTGAATGACCCCTCCAATCAGCAACCGCAAAGGAACATGCCTCAATGCCTCAAGACGCTAAATTACTTTGCTCTAATAAACAGAAGCATCTCCCCAAGCTTGATCAATTGCCTCCATCCATGCCAAAATACTAGAGGCCTGCTGAAAAGCGAAAGCAAGGTCCTCCATAAACTTTTTTGTCTCAGCACGAACTCCCGTGACCCACTTATCTGCCTCCTGTGCCATCTTTCCTAACTCCAACAAGCCACTGATTGACTATCTAAGTATCTCTACTGGAAGCTCTATCACTGGAATCTCCTACCCACGAGAACGAGACAACTGTTGCACATATCCAATCAATGCCTTATGGTCTCATTTCAACTTCTTGTACTTTCCTTCCTTTTTGAATAATTTGTCCTTGAGGGCGAGGTAGGAGTTATCACATTCTTCTACAACCTGTGCACCTGTGGGGCGTCCTAACTCCAAAGTTGTGACCACATAGTTCTCTGGCACTGCTTCATCTCGGTCACAATCAACCTGTGGCATGGCTACGTGAAGGGTGCGGGAACCATCCTCATCAGTTGATATCTTCGAAAACTTTCGTGCTCTCTTCTTCTGTGGAGGTGCACTGATCCTGTTCAAGAACTCCTCCATTTCAACTGTTGGATCAATCTCCTCACTGGGGCTTCTTCTCATCCTATCCCTGAGCCAATCAGGTACTGTATACTATATACCAAATGGCCATTGCTCTTGTTCCTCTACTTCTCGAACCTTTTCAACTTCTACATCATTCTGGTGAGGCTCATCGTCCTCAAGTGGCTGAGTGTCTCCTGAAACTATATCATCATTGTCCTCCAAAGCCGCCTCTAATTCCTGCTGAAACTAATGGTCAGTAGTAGTCCCCTCATCATCTATCTGATCAACTCTAACAGGTGCGTTGACACTCTGTCCAACCGACTCTCTCCGGGGTGGCTGATTATTTTCCTGTACCGCCTGCACATGATTCAATGCATTCTTTTGATCAGCAAATAAATAAACCTCCTGTATACTTGGAGAACGTGTCTCCAATGGCATGGGTGATTCAACTGCAACTCTTGGAGGTTTCGGATGAACGGGCTCTTGTCGAACTGGCTCCTTCCGTCTAGATTCTGGACCCCGTGTGATTTGTTTCTTCCTGCCGGTGGTGGGTGTCCTGTGATCTCCCATCAAATTGTAAGTCAAAGCAATTGACCTAGTCTTCAATCTGCTCACCCGTTTGTCAACCCATGCTCTAGTAAATGTCAGGACCGGAATAGAAAGTGTGTCCAAGTCAGCAACCTCTGGTTCTGACCAATCCGGGAGTGGAAGTGGAGTATCTCTCACTGCTGCATAATCTGGATGGACAATGTCCATGTCCTCATTCACCTGGTCTGGAACCGGAACAACTTCACACTCCCTGATCATATTAATTGGCAACCGAGAGAACATTCTTTTCCTGATTTCAATCTCATCCGATGCATCAGCCCAATAATCCTCAATATTTGCCTTGTGCTTAAACTCTTCTGACACTACCCATTTGATGTTATTATGCGGATCATAGTGCTATCGGCTGGTGTGATATGAAAAGTGATAGAATTGAAGCTCACTTTCGGCCTCTCTAGCTGCCTGTAATGAAGGACACACTTCATCTGAATTTCCCTCTCAAGAATTCGAATTTTCCCTCTCTGGTATTTCTGACACTTGTCCGAGAATCTATACCTTCTAGAAGTTCAACTTTGACTGGCATGTCTCAATTTACTTTCGAAAATGTTTAATTAAATTTCATCTTTTAATCCATTTAATTCCCCAGCCGAAGCTCTATCTTGCAAATTTTAAATTTGAATCTCCGATGCTCTGGAAAATTCATCTGTGAAGAATTCGATCGAAATCATCTAGGCAATTCACTTTGGATTCATCGTTCGAAGCATTTTCCTTTCAAAAATCATTTTATTCAAATTTGCCTTAGAAGATTTTAAATTTTCCCTTAGGAAAATTTCACAATTTGAGCACTGATTAAATTCTTCACCCAAAAAGCGTCGGCGAAGTGCGAAAGACATGGAAATCCATCTATCGTCACAAATGTCCAGTACCCAGAAGAAAATTTTCTCTGAAACGCGATGAATCCATGGGTACACAACGAACGGGTTCATTTGAATTTTTAAATTTTAAACCTTAGAAAAATATTATTCCACCAATTTAAATCCGTTCTTCATCTTTGTGAACATCCAGTTGCTCAGACTTGAAAAAAGAAATTTAAATTATCCTGCATTGTCATCATCTTTTGACTTCATCTCTAAAAACTTGCTCGTGCTTTAAGAAGAAAAATTTATCACCTTGAGTTCTAGGCGTATTTTCTAAGGAAGAAAATACTTTGCCTTAGAGAAAATTTTGAATCACTTGAAAATTTTGCCTTAGAAAAATTTCGCCTTGGAAATTTTTATATTCAACTTAATCACTTTGCCTGTGAGAAAAATTTATTTCACTTAGAAGATCTTCCTGCAAGCACATCATATTTTACTTCCATCATCTTCAACACCTTAGGAAAAATTTTATTGTTTTGCAACTCCAACACTTAGCAACTTTGTATTATTCATCACCTTGCATTTTATTTCACACTTGAAAAATATTTTCACTTGAAGCTCCAACGCCTTATCAATATTCATCAACACCATCTTGTATTTTATTTCACCACCCTAGGCGCATAGCATACTTGAAGAGGAATAAAATCACGCCTAGCACTTTATTTTACCTCACACGCCTTGGCAATATTTTCTAAGACCATCTAACACTTACCACCTTGGGCGCACCTAACACTTGAAGAGGAATATTGCCCACGCCTAGCATTTACCTTGTCTTCACCATGCCTTGGAGTATTTTATTCACCCTTTACCTCATTCACCACCCTACATTCACTTTTACTATCTTCAACTTGGGCGCATTTTGGCTTGCATGAAGGATGACTCTTCAACTTCTCCGTTTTTGTCTTCACTTGACCTCATTTGGGCGCATTTCCACATAGGTGAAGGATGAAAATTGTTGACTTGTTGACTTCTTTGAACTTGGGCGCATTTAGATGGGTGAGGAGGACGAATTTCTTTGACTCCTTTGACCTTTTGTTGCATGGGCGCATTTGAGAGGGAGAGGAGGATGAAGTCTTTTCCAACGCCATTTTGTGACCCTTCAACTTCCTTTTCTTGTCTTTACATGCATGCTTTTGGGCGCATTTCAACCTATGTGTAGGATGGGCGCATTTAGGGGGTGGTGGAGGACGAGTTCTACATTTTTTATGCTTTCACTTTGAGTTGGGCGCATTTGAGACGGAGAAGAGGATGAAACACCTGCGTTAGAAAAATTTTTGGCATCTGGTGCTTGAGGGCGCATTTTCAGGTAGCTGTAGGATGAAGTTCCAGACTTAGTCACTTTTTCCTCGTTTTCGCCAGCTTCTCTGTGCCTTACTATTTATAGTAAGTCTCCTAATTCTTACATCTTTGAAGCTCAGAATGATTTGAAATTTCAAATACTGCATCCTTACGGCCTTGTTACCCTGTTGACACTGCTATTTTTAGCCCATTTCTGAAGGTGATTTGCTATAAATAGTAACTGCTTGCTTCTGATAGCTCCACTGCTCCGATTGACTTGAAATTTGAATGACGCGCTCCTCACCACGTGACCTGCCTGCTGACATCGGCGCATGCAACTGATTTGCTATTTTTAGCCTGTTTCCAAAATGACTTACTATAATTAGTAAGTGCTCCGTTTGTCTTCAAATTTTTCCAGCAGATAGCTTGAAGGACGCTGATCGCAGTGGTTTACACCGGTTTTCAAAAATTCTGACTTTTTTCCCTTCTTTTCAGGCCCCGAAGTTGGAAACCCTAATTTGCTCTGCATGCGTATCAAATGATCTCTGTTTGTCCTCGTTTCTACTGCATTGCGATCAGCTAGTGATTCTGAAGTGCTGGGAAGCGGCTGCCGGGACACACCTGCTAAAAATAGTAAGTTCCTTATTGAGTGATCATCTCCATTTGCATGTCACATCAC